>JALJCO010008590.1:0-22500 GCA_023101725.1 Atherinomorus stipes | reverse complement strand
GGGGGGGAGGTCCACCGTTGGGCCCCAAGTGACCCCCGGGGAAATTTCAGCTGCAAGGTTTTTTCCTTTTTCTCCCGGCGCTCAGAAACCAGCAGCATGTTGGGGCTGAAGCGACTGCATCTGGCATCAGATCCACCGTGATGATCCTCTGGAGCATGTTTCTATAACGCAGTTATGTACCGGAGAACGGATGAAGTAAATGCTCACAGGAACATTGATGCGGTGCTTTCAGGCAGCCACATACAGTACGCACAAAATGTTAGAACGAACCGGAAATTCACTTCTACATGCAGGTGAACTTTATTTGACTTTCTCTGAACCTCTGAATGCTCGTCCACAACTGCTCACTGTATTTATCCCACAACATGCTGCTCTCCAACAAGATGTCTGACCACAACATGAAAGTATCTGACCCATGAACGGAGCTGCTGACGTTCTGGATCAACGATGTCCACGTTAAAGGAACAGTCCACCCACAGAGTGATGTAACTTTATCTTCCACCCCCCTCATGGTGAGAAAGACTCTGCAGCACTTTTTATGATCTCAAATGCAGCCGGCGATCAGGAAGGCTTCTCGTTTCCCCCCAACTTTCATATAATGGAGTTCACCGGGGTCCGAGCCAAAAAGGTCCTTAAAGTCCACAAAAACGTGTCAATATTCCTCCATACTGCTCGTCCAATGTAATCCAAGTGTCCTGAGTGGGTAGCGTCCAGAATTTACTGGAAACCATCATTTAGTAGATTTTTAGAGACTAAACAGTAGTACATCAGTACTACATCAGTACTACATCAGTACTACATCACATCTCCTGTGAGCACGCTGATGCGCGTTGATGAAACTACAGAAGCCGCGGCAGACGAGATCGCACGTTCTCTTTTCTTTCTTTCTTTGTTTTAAATCAACATCAACCCCTCTTGGAGCCTCTTGTGTTTGTCTGCAGCTCTGTCGCTCTTAGCACAATGTAAACAGAGAATTTCTTCTTCTACGCTTGTATTATCTGCAGAGTAGGCTCTGAACGCCGAGGCTTCTGTAGTTTCATGAATGCCCTTATGCGTGCTTCACGGAAGTAAGATGTAGTACTGTTTAGGTTCTAAAAAGGGGGTGCCGTGGGTCCTCCAGGATAGCTTTTGCCTTCTTAGCGGCTCTTATTTGAAATGTGGTTTCCAGTAAATTCTGGACGCTACCCACTCAGGACACTTGGATTACATTGGACGAGCAGTATGGAGGAATATTGACACGTTTTTGTGGACTTTTATGGACCTTTTTGGCTCGGACCCCGGTGAACTCCATTATATGAAAGTTGGGGGGAAACGAGAAGCCTTCCTGATCACCGGCTGCATTTGAGATCATAAAAAAGTGCTGCAGAGTCTTTGTCACCATGAGGGGGGGTGGAAGATAAAGTTACATCATTCTGTGGGTGGAATGGTCCTTTCATGTAAACTATTATTCATCTGCAGAAACTGGCTTTAATAACAAGCCACACTGGAATAACACGCACATCTCATGATTACTTATCAAAGTTTAAAAACGAAACTCTTTTAAATTTTTCCTTCTTTAATTGGAGGGTTTGAATAATTTTGAGGACGACTGTACACACTCAAACACAGAGGTACCAGTTTGTACCTAAAAGGGTCCAAAGCTTGTTGCTGGGGGGTTCCTTTCTGAAAGACATTTCTGTACCTTCATGGTCCATTTTTGTACCTTATCAAGCTGTATGAGTTAATAAAGTACAATTAAACCAATTAAAGATGATGAATAAAAGTCAATAAAATAGAGATTATGACAACAATCAAAGATGCTAATAATAAATGAATAATTATTATAGAAATATTAGGCCAAACACATATATAATTATACATATAATTATTACTATGATTATTATGAAAATCATAATATAATAACTATAATTATACTACTGTTTAGAAGTACTGCTATTTATAGTTATTGTACAAGCTACACACATGTTTCAATGCTGCAGGTACCCTTAGGGTTGGAATGGTACAAATGTGTACTTTATATTACTTTGGAGCCTTTTTCATAGTATATAGCAGTGTTTCCCACAGGATTTTAGGAGACTGTGGTGGGAGGGTCTCAGATTATCCCTTCGCATTTTCAAGCCCAGCGCATCTCTCTAGTGCATTTTGTTCGCTGTTTACAAACGTTGGTAAATAAGAATTTACTGATATTTTATGTTATATATTAATAGATACTTTTTATATTTATATTTTATATACACCAACACATTTTCAACTACACTGACCAACTTCCTCTTTCTCTTAGTGTTGTCACGATACCTGACATTCAGAAGTCAATACCAATACCAGTTAATTTTCCATGGTACTCAATACCAAATTGATACCACGGTCCTCCCCCCAAATAAGTCTGCAATATATCCACCTTTATTAAATTATTTACGTCTTTACGAGGTAAAAAATTAAACTGAACAGATCAATAAAATCTTCCTGCAGTGGCATTTTGCCTTCAAGTATTTACAACAAACGTGCTTTTGTAACTATAATGAATAAAGTTTTATTGATCACGAACAAATAAATAGAAAACTATATAAATACAATAATAAAATAGGTCTGTAATGGCATGAAGCCTTCATGTATTTGAAAAAAAAAATGTGTTCAATGCTTTTTATCAGCCCTGAAAATGCCAACAGACACAGATCTAAACATTTGTATGAAGCCTCATGAACAAAGTTTCAACAAACACAACGGGAAGTTATAGGATAAAAGATAACAGCACACACGTGTGGGAACATCCACTTGGAGTGAAGCAGTGTTGGACTGTCTGTTGATTCATAGTCATGATGATGGATCACCCTCCAGAAAAATTATAAATAATTATCAATGAGTTTAATATATGATCTTCAAAGCCTTATTACCAATTCAAGCACGCTGAATTAGTAGCGCCGCAGTTTTATTTCAAACTCCGCAACTCACGTGTTCTCATCGTGGAAAGATGCGGGATGTCTGACAGCTGGCGTGGGATGATGCGTGGAGGTTGGAGCGGAGCACTCCGGCCGCATGTGGGCGACTGGGATTAGGAACGGAGGCCCCCCAATCCTAAATGATTCTGGAGGAAACATTTATGGCTCCTTGTTGCTCTTTATTACCAACGAGATGAGGCGGAGCAGCAGCCCCGCTGCGCTCTGAGGAGACGTCTGAACTGAACTGTTTGGCGGATGAACCCCAGCTCATCCCGCCGGTACCATGAAAATATAGCTGGTACCGACAGTATAATGCTGGTAGCGACGGTACTGAAGTACTGAGTGCTGTGACAACACCCTTTCTCTGCTGTCAAACTCACCCGGTGTCCCTCTTTGGGGGGGGGGGGGGGGGGGGGGGCTCTGCTCGGGTGAACAGCATAATGCATAACGGCAGAGGGATGAGATAAATGGCGCGAGCGGCAGCGGGAGAACTAGCGGGGAATCGGCACCATGGGGCGCATAAAGTTCGACTCGGTTCGGCTGGTTAGAAGTTGACTGGCTTGATGACATCATCAACATGGCCTCCTGCTCCATCATCCAGCTTGATAGCGCCTCTCTGTGTGGACGCAGACGTCCCGCTCCGCTCACGTATGTGGCTCTGGTGTCATTGCAATCTTGATCTGATGGGTCGCGCCAAAATACATCTAGAAAAGACCGACGTCTATGAACGTGACCTGTGCGTGCCAGTGTGCACGCGCTCTGTTGCTCTCGCTTGCTCAAAGGCAGGAGGAGAGTAGCTACAGCTGTACACTGCAGAACTATGACCGGCTGGTTTGACTATTTTTTTTTCTCTCTTTTTTTTTTTAAACATATAGGGTCATAGGAGACTGTGGCGGCTCCGAGTGAGACTGTGGCGGGCCGCCACAGTCTCATTAATTAATGGGAAACACTGTATAGGTACTTCTGGCCTCATAAAGACCAATATTGTACTTTTGAGAGAACATTTGTAACAAATGTACGTACAGGTACAGAAATGTTCCTGTCTCAAACCTCCATGTTTCTGAGCGTGTAATTATGGAAAAATGTGCTCTGCTTGGCCTGGAAGGGTTTACAAAGTAATAGTATAGAATGAATTATTTCTAGTATACGGACGTAAACCTGGACATTTAAGCTATGCTGCTCATTACCGTGGCAACGCAGGAGCTAATCAGTGCTGTATGCATATACACAACAAATGTTCTTATTCATGAAAAGGCAAGTCCTAATAAGGACATCACAAATAGCAGACGTTGCACTGTTCAGCCCACTATCTTATTATCTAGTACAAGTGATAGCATAATTAAGGAGGCGCGGCGAGGGAAAGCAGTAAATGAGTAAGATGGAGCGTGTAATGTGGAGAGTCAGGGAGCAGAGGCTGAGAAGGAGAGGAGACATGATTACAGCCAAGCCTTTGATGCTGAGCTGGGCTGTGGGAATCCTGCTGCCTTCAGGGGAAAGCTCCTCTCACACAACATCAATAATGAATGAAAGATATCTTGTTCAGTGAAGACTGAACTTCGCTGGCATACTGATTTGTTAGCATGAAGCTGATGTAAAAGTTGCATCAGGATGTTTGCTGAGCTTCATTAGCCGATGAGGAGCTGCCGCTGATGATGATGCAGATAACGGGAGGAAGCCGCCTCTGAGGTTCACACACATTCTCTATTTACAGCTGACCAGATGTTTGTTTTCCCTGATGGAAATGATAGCAACGCCGGGCAGGGACGCCCCCGAGGGGGGGCCAGGGGTGGCCACGGTCCCCCTGAACAAAAAGCTGGCCACCTCCACAAAAATTACATTTTTTCATTTATATAAATCTTTATATTCTATTAACACGGTGCAGCTTTGCTTATATTTGGATGTAAAAATCTTTATAAGCTAAAAAATAAATAGATAAAAATATTCCACTAAACTACCATTTTCTACCACTGCTGTTTAGCCGTAATCCCCGTGGGTCTGTCTCTCCGAATTAAAGCAGAACTCAGTAACTTCAGCTCGGGCTCCCCCTAGTGGCGTCCTGTCACCGTGGTAAAGTTCGTACCCCCCCTACACCCCCCAGCACACAGACGTCTTCTCTACCATCTTTCCTCTGTTCTGATCCCTGAATATATCTCTAAGCTTCTACTCGCTGCCAGGCCGGCATTGTAAATAAGAATCGTGTTCTTATTGTCTTTGCCTGGTTAAATAAAGGTTAAATAAATCAAATAAATAGCTTGTTGATGCTACGTTGCTACGTTGGTAGCTGCAGCTCGTCTCTGTGCAGCTGCTCAGAGTCCTGTCTCTTCTACAGCAGGACATTTTACCGTGTTTTACGTGTAAATATGCCGTGGATTATATTTTTCTCTGGTGTTGGTGGGTAGCAGGTAAGAATACGAACTTTTATTTACTTTTTGTGGACATGATGAGTGATTATGGAGCCTATTCGGCCGTGAGGCTCGGTGCTGCTTCACCAGGCAGCACAACGTGAACCGGATCCTCACTCTGGTCTAGCAGAGAGCTGGTTTTTATTGCCAGGAGCCGTGTTTAGGTGGAGGGAAGCTGAAGAACCGGTTTTTAGTCTGGTTCTGGTTCTAACCAGCGCTGGAAGCAGCTCTGTTGTCGTAAGATTCAGGTCGGGTCTGCTCAGGCAGACTTGTAAGTGCCGCTTACAGGCCAGAGACACCGGGGAGGGGGGGCTAGGAAACATCGAATCACTCCGTAAACACTTCATCACCATGGTGATTCTGAAAAGCATTTATGGAGGTGAAAACGTTCATGAGTTATGCTTTAACTCACCGTTTCTTATGTAAATTCATCCAGGAAGGCTCCACCCAGAACTGAGCCCCCTCATGCTCACCATGAGGGGAAGTGGAAGATACAGTTACATCATTCTGTGGGTGGAATGGTCCTTTAAGATCACTTTAATTACGAGTTATGAAACACACGAGACCTGTTTATCATCTCCCGGGTAAGCAATCGTGTGCAGGCCGGCCTCGCTGCACGACTTTGTGCTCTTACTGGGTTTGAGTCTCTCTCGTTTCTCTGGTGTCACTATCAGCTGTACATATTCCTTCTCCACAGTTTTCCACTTCTACAGCAGCATAAATTCTTTAAACCACCCCCACACAAACAAAGCGGCGGTATAATTCATGGCTGCTCTCCTCTGACACCACGCTGTTGATCATCACTGCTTATTGATTCTTTAAGCTGTTCAACCTGCAGGACGAACACATCGATGTTAATGAATTAAGCACATGTTCAGCTCCCTGACAAAAGTGTCCATGAAATGATGATGATGCAGTCTGCCATATCTGAGGCAGGAAGCTGAGCCGATGATAATTCAGCGTGATGGGGATGTTAGGCTTGGAAGCACTGACTCTTTCATGTGCTGAGCGTCCCGCCTTATAACTATTTCAGCAGAGAGGAGAGCAGGGATTTCTCTGCAGCACAAGTTATTTGAAGGGCATGTTACTGTTCTTTAAATACAGTTGTAATTTGCAATGCAGATGAGTCTGTTCTCATCTGAATAATCCTCTTGGTTACCTAATGCTCTGGCATCGTGGTGCTCTGTAACGTGTCTGTCTCAGCTGCAGCTGCAGCGAAGCCGTCGTGCTCTTTCAGCCCGGAATCAGGAGGTCAGAGAGAATTTACAGCCTCAGAGTGGTCGTTTAAGCTTCTCACCGCTCAGCGTGGGGGGGTTTCCCAGCACGTAATGCTGAACTTTGCTGCGGAGACACGTGCACAGAACCATGTGTATGACTGACGGAGTCAAAACATCACAGCGTGTCACAGCCGAACATCCAGAGTCACCATGAACCTGCTGATAAATAAAATGATAAATCAGTAAAATTTACACATTTCCCATCAATTCAGGATGTTTCCTCGTTATGGAAATTATCAGAATGTTTTTGGGACAAAGTGTGATTAAAATATGATTGTTTTAAAAAGAGTGGTCCTGTGTCTCACTTTACCCCACAGCCACTTTTTAAGAAAAAACAACATATCTGTGAATGCAGGCAAATCTTTGACCAGCATCAAACACACGGTTTTACATGTTCGAGGTTCATCAACATGTTTGATAGAAGTTTTTCTACCTGATTCAGTTTGCTTTGACATGACAGCTGATAAAGTTCACAGCAAGGAAATTTACTTTTACATGCAGAAAACACATTTTTGTGAAAAGAACATGCTTAAAGGGACTAGAGGGAAGATTAAGAAACGAAACTCGCAACTGCCGCTTCAGGTACCTGCAGCCCCCACCAAGCCGTCACGGAGCACAAACTGAAGCTATAATGTTGTTTCTACGCTTTTTCTTCGTAGTTCCACGTTTTAGTGTCTTTCAGTTGATCTGGATCGTTTGCTGACGGCAGAAGAATCCATAACTATCGCTTACAGTGTTTGAATTTACCGCGACGTCTTCTTCCTGCATCAGAACTGAGGATGCAGCATCAATGACGTCACGTCTGCAGCATCAATGACGTCACGTCTGCAGCGTTGATGACGTCACGTCTGCAGCGTTAATGACATCACGTCTGCAGCGTCAATGACGTCACGTCTGCAGGGCAGCGCGGGAAATTCAGACACCGAATTGCAGCTTTATGCAGCACACAGCCTGTTCAAGGCAACGGAGAGAAACGTGGTGGAAACGTTATTTTTGGTTTTTAGAGCTTCATCACCCATTAGTATGAAAAACACGGACACGCATGTTTGTTTTTACATTCCTGCCTCTGGTCGCTTTAACATGCACTAGCACAACTACTTCCTGGTAAGTGAATAATGGGAGGGGCTTGAAAACATACTGGTCACCTGACCACAACTGTTTATTTGCCTAGAAACAGCGGTGTCTCACATTACCCCCCTCTCCCCTATATATAAATAAATATATGTAAATATATATATATATATATATATATATATATATATATATATAAATGTATTGTAGAATGTGCTGCTAGGTGGCAGCAGTTTGTAACAGCTCTCTTGTAGCTCTTGAGTTTTTTGGAAGTATCCTTTGATACTATACATTACCTGTCAGATTAGGTTTTCTGGGAGGATTTTTTATGCTGGTTTAAAGGCTGTACAATTCAGGAGATTTTTCTTCATATTTTTGGCTTTTTTCACAACTTGTTATGATGTGTATCCATGGCAACGGAAAATGGTTTCAAGATTTCTGTCTGATAATCAAGATTATTATTGAAATAACAAGTCAAACCCCAGTGGAGTAAAAGAGAAAGAGAAGAGGATGCAGGGCAGGGGTATGGCAGAGAGTATACCTGCTAGTATCTGATATATGGTTGTATTTGATACCTGCTAGTATCTGATACCTGCTAGTATCTGATACCTGCTAGTATCTGATATATGGTAGTATCTGATACCTGCTAGTATCTGATATATGGTAGTATCTGATACCTGCTAGTATCTGATATCTGGTAGTATTTGATACCTGCTAGTATCTGATATATGGTAGTATTTGATACCTGCTAGTATCTGATACCTGCTAGTATCTGATACCTGCTAGTATCTGATATATGGTAGTATCTGATACCTGCTAGTATCTGATATATGGTAGTATCTGATACCTGCTAGTATCTGATATCTGGTAGTATCTGATACCTGCTAGTATCTGATATATGGTAGTATCTGATACCTGCTAGTATCTGATATCTGGTAGTATCTGATACCTGCTAGTATCTGATATATGGTAGTATCTAATACCTGCTAGTATCTGATATATGGTAGTATCTGATACCTGCTAGTATCTGATATCTGGTAGTATCTAATACCTGCTAGTATCTGATACATGCTAGTATCTGATATATGGTAGTATCTGATATATGGTAGTATCTGATACCTGCTAGTATCTGATATCTGGTAGTATCTGATATATGGTAGTATCTGATACCTGCTAGTATCTGATATATGGTAGTATCTAATACCTGCTAGTATCTGATATATGCCAGTATCTGATACCTGCTAGTATCTGATATATTGTAGTATCTGATATATGCTAGTATCTGATATATGGTAGTATCTGATATATGGTAGTATCTGATACATGCTAGTATCTGATATATGGTAGTATCTGATATATGGTAGTATCTGATACCTGCTAGTATCTGATATATGGTAGTATCTAATACCTGCTAGTATCTGATATATGGTAGTATCTGATACCTGCTAGTATCTGATATATGGTAGTATCTGATACCTGCTAGTATCTGATATATGATAGTATCTGATACCTGCTAGTATCTGATATATGCTAGTATCTGATACCTGCTAGTATCTGATATATGGTAGTATCTAATACCTGCTAGTATCTGATACATGCTAGTATCTAATACCTGCTAGTATCTGATACATGCTAGTATCTAATACCTGCTAGTATCTGATATATGGTAGTATCTAATACCTGCTAGTATCTGATATATGGTAGTATCTGATACCTGCTAGTATCTGATACATGCTAGTATCTAATACCTGCTAGTATCTGATATATGGTAGTATCTAATACCTGCTAGTATCTGATACATGCTTGTATCTAATATATGGTAGTATCTGATACCTGTTAGTATCTGATATATGGTAGTATCTGATATCTGGTAGTATCTGATACCTGCTAGTATCTGATATCTGGCTGAGTTCAGGATATTTTGGGATCTTTGCTCTCAGAGCGGAATATAGTTGTATTACTCAGAATATGAGATGCAACCTCACAGCTGTCTGCATGTATCGGTATCGGTACATATCAGATATTGGGCTTTCAGATTTGGACAATATCGGTGTATCAGATATTGGTAAAAAGCCTATTTCGAACATCCCTAGTCTGAATAGTGTGTGTTGGAGCAGGAAACCTGTAGAACCTGCAGGACTGTGGTCCTCAGGGACAGAACTGGGACAGAACTGGACATCTCTGCTGTAGAGGATTCATTTTTCCAGGCATTTCTTGTCTACTGAAGGATTTTGGTTACAGCTGAGGTTACTGATGATGGTTTATATTCTTCATCACGCCAGCTGGCTGAACTGCAAAGCCAACGCGTTCAAACTCTCAGTGCATGCTGGATGCTGCACCTCTGCTGCCTTACACACAAATTGCTTCCTTGGACAAATTTCCATCGAGGAAATATTCAGCAAATGTTGCAGTGTTGGCGTTCGGTGACAATGGCAACAGGTGATGGAAGAATAAGAGTGCTTACAAAGCAGCAGCAGCCTCAGCTGAAAAACTCAGGAAACGCTGAGCAAGCAACATCTGCCCTTACTTTCACTCAACACATAGAAATACTCTGATTACACACATGGTTAGACAACATGAGCCAGAGCTAATTCTGCATCCTGCAGGAATCATTAATTCTGCAGAGAAAAGCAGCGAATCCTGACGAGGCCTTGCACCTGCTTATCAACTCGCTCATAGATTCAGGAACGCTCGGAGTAATGGAGGAGAAGTTTCCAGAAAAGTTTCTCCAAGTCGCAGCTCAGCAGGTGCAGTGCACGTGCAGGTGGCTGTTTCTCAGCAGCAACGTTGCTGTCAGACTCTGAGAGGTGGATGTAAATTTGCCGTAATGGCTGAAAAGACCAACGCTCAGCTCCTCCTGCATGCTCTCTCTCCTTCACTAATGATTGTTATTCTGTTCTGGGTTTTCTGAGCGTAGTTAAAGCGTGCAGCGCCGCCCTCACTCAGCTCGCTGCCTGTAACCTGCTGAAACGAGCGTGGTGGTGAACCGCCGGCGAGGACGACTGGTAAACACACAACAGCCGGGGCCAAGTCCCCCCACCTACCGCTTTAAGGAGACGGACATTAGGCGGCGCTGGACACCCGACCGCCCCCAATATCTGACTCCCCCTCATCTCACAAGCTGCAGGTGGGGGCTTCTCGCTGGGGCTGGATCCATCAAAGGTTTGCGTGTATAAAAACGTGAGCTATCTCACTGCACGCGCACAAAAATGTACAAACGGATCTTTTAACAGCGTTCAAAAAGGGTTCGGTCTTTTAGGATAACTTTCTCTTTTCCAAGCTGGACCTTTTTTCTACAAGTTTATACACACTCACAAACACAGGTACCAGTTTGTACCTAAGGGTCCAATGCTTGATGCTGCACAGCAAATTTTGCAGTGTTAAATCAACACTTATAGAGTTAAATTTAACACTGTATCTGAGTGTATTTGGTCCTTAACAAAATAGTGTTGAATTAACTCTTTCCATAGTGTTGAAATTTCAGAGTAAAATTAACTCATAATTGAGTTAAAATTTAACACTGGCTTACACTGTACAGTGTTAATAGAACTTAACACTGGATAGAGTTAATCTGATTCTCAGCAGTGTTAAAGAGTTACTCGATTGTGGTGATAAATCAACTCAAACGTAAATACTTTTTGCACCTGTATTGAATTCGTGGGAGTGTACACTAAGCGCACAACGAAGTTTTGATAACATCCATCCCATCATGAACTGAGCTATGGACTGAGCCACCGCTCGCGCTCACAACAGCATCACAGAATTTGTGATAGTTGTGAAGAACAGCTCATTGCTATGACAGTTGTCAGGTGTGTGCTGGTGCACAGAACAAACTGTCATCTTCATCAACGTATGCTGATAAACACACACCAATGACCAAGGAGACCCAAAGGGATCACGTATCTACTTAACTCGCGGTGCAGGACCATACAGGGAAGTCACAAAGCATGATGGGAAATATTAAACTAGAGGGTGGAGTCTTCCTGGGTGCACTTAGTTACACTTGATAGAGTCAATTATACACTGAAAGAGGAAACTTGTTTTAACTCTGAAAATTTTCACCAGCACTGGTGGTCGTTTTACTTTCAATGGTGTTAAAATTACTCTGAAAGAGTTAATAGGATTTAAAACTCAAATTTAACACTGAGGATTTTACTGTGTGTGTGTGTGGGGGGGTTCCTTTCTGAAAGACATTTCTGTACCTTCATGGTCCATTTTTGTACCTTATCAAGCTGTATGAGTTAATAAAGTACAATTAATTACTAATTACAATTAATTAACTGTGAGGGACCGAGCCGAAAAATCAGAGAAGCACATGAAAATTAGGGAAAAAGTAACAAATTTATTTCCAAAAATTAAATGTTAAATCAGGGCCCATAAAAGAGGTCAACAGAACCAAACACAGGAAACTAAAGTACTAACTGACCTAACAAACTGACACACAAGGGGGATATATATATACTGGCTGATCAGACCATTTTGACACTAAAGGGGGACATGACATAACTTAAACAAAACTACAACAAAAGACTAAACTAATCTGTACAATACCAAACAGTGACCTGTGAAAGAAAAAGAACTGAAGTAATTAAACTATCCAAATATATAACTAAATAGAAACTAAAGCCAAAATAGAAAAATCTAAACCCTTCCTACACCTCTTCTTAAAATAAGTGGAAGAGTCCAATTAGGCCTCAGTGCCATTCAGAAGATCAACTGCAGCTGGGACTCCTTTCCTTTGGTGGCCTGGCCACGCCTATGCAGCAGCCCCACAGGAACTGGCAACTCAAATGAAAAATGTATTAGTTTAAAGTAAAACAAGAAGTGACAAAAATGAGTCAACTAAATGTGTGCACCCAATCAGTTAACCCCCCTGCCAAATCTTATAAACAAAAGAATGAAACATGAAAAATGGTGGTTTATTTAAAGTGTTATGTCCTTAAATAAAAAGAAAGAATTACCAGACCATCATTGTGTGGCTCCACATGTGGCCATCACAGGGACATCACCTGTCGCATCACCTGATGCAAGCACGTTTTCTGGTGGAAAACATTCCCGACTCCCTCTCAGTCCCAGAATAAAAGGGTTACAAAAATGATGAAAATAATAACAATGATAAATATATTGAAAATAAATATGTTAAAAAACAGTAATAACATAATAATAAAATAGTAATAGTAATTATATTAAAATATATATTGAAAAATAAATATAATCATAAAAATAATAGCAAATATGATAATAAATATAATAGTAAATAATAGTAAAAATAAAATAAACACTAGTCTGCTTGTCATGCATGAGTGTGTTGATTCATGAGTCTGTGCTGGAAACACTAGAACTTGTGCAGAGTTAAAGTTCATGTATCAGGAAAGCAAATGCAGTTAATTTAAAACAGAACCATAGGAGAGCTGATATTTGGAGGGAAAATTAGGAAGAAAACCTGGAAATAATTCATTACGGTTGCAGATGTTTCTAACTGAAGCCTGTGGAATGATGATGGTGATTATCTTACATTTAAACTGAGGATGAAGAGATGTTTTATAATTAATGGTCACACATATACAGTAACCTACTGATGCTTTCTGCAGCTCAGAGGAGAACCGCCTCTTTGATAAGTCACGTTTACATGCTGCTGCTGTCTGCGCTCTGTTTCAGGTTAATATGCGGACACGAACCTTTCACTGAACCTCTCTTTGTTTTCATGAATAAACCAGTTAACACATTATTCCCTCTGCACAGTTGTGTCAAACATGAGAGAATCGTGTCAGCACAAGTCCTACAAAAGCTGCAAATCCCCATGACCATGTGTGACTGCAACATTTCAGCTGATACGCAAGACAAGGCCGGTTATTAGTACTGCACGTTTCATGCATAAGGCAATAATGTGCCGATACATGCAGGGAGTTACTGTACATGTAAGTCACCATTAATGTTCATAAACAAGAATATACAGTCCTCAGAGTATCCTGATGTTCCCAGTATTTGCAACGCTAAATTCACAATAACGAGACTAAAGAATAGTAAATAAAAGTTTACTAAATTATTAATTAGTGAAATAAAATATTGGTTTTGAATTGTAGTTGAAAAAAATAATGAAAAGACAAATTAGAGCACATTACTGATGAGCAGTGGACCAAAGTTACAGCACGTCTTCCGTCTCAAACGTCCCAGCTCATGTAGAACTCCTGATGATTGTAATAATATCAGTGCCGTACTTTATCAATAATCTCTTTCTCATTTTAACCTGCTGTTTAGCCTTCAGGTTGTTTTTAACAGGCTGAAAAGGAAAGCAGCAGCATAGTCGATATAAATGACAACAAAATGTCCCACAAATGAAACAAAGCATACATACATACACAGATACATAGATATTTACATAATAATAACAATATCATTATTATTATTATTATTAACAGTAATAATCTGAATTCAACATGTTCAACAGAGGTTATAGTGTGTGGGGGGAGTGAACCCAATTTTACCCAATATTGCAAACACTGCTGAAAGAAACATCTTCTGTAACACCTTTAAATGACAGAGAACTGCAACCACCTTTTACACTGTTTCAGAACTTAATCGGAATCGATATCAATCGATATCAGTATTGTAGGTTCAGAGTGTCACATTCTGATCAGGTCAGTAATCCAAACACCTCCATAAGTACCCTGAGCCTTTAAAAAGTCTCTGTGTTGGTTTAGAAGAATTCACAATCATGGGGAAGATGCTGATCTGACAGTTGTGCAGAAAACCATCATTGACTCCCTGCACAAGGTGGAAAGACACAAAAAGTGATAGAAAAGAAGCTGGATGTTCTCAGAGTGTCTCAAAGCACATTAATGGACAGTTAAGTGGAAGGAAGAAGTGTGGAAGAAAACGGTGTAGAAGCCGGAGGGCTGACAGCAGCCTGGAGAAGATGGTCAGGAAAGGACCTTTCAGACGTGTGGAGGACTTCATAAGGAATGGACCTGTGAGCTTCATCAAGTCCAGCATCAATGCAGCCGTCTACCAGGACATTTTGGACACCTTCATGCTTGCTTCAGTGGACCAGCTGTATGGGGATGCAGACTTCATCTTCCAGCAGGACTTGGCACCTGCCCACACTGCCAAAACTACCAAATCCTGCTTCAACAACCATGGATCACCATGCTGGATTGGCCCGCAAACCCACCTGACCTGAACCCCATTGAAAACATGTGGGACATCGTCAGAGAAAGCTGAACGGGAAGAGAGCGAACGATAAAGAAGAGCTCAAGGCTGTGATGGAAGCATGTTGGTCTCCATAACAGCTGAGATATGCCACAAGCTGCTAGCATCCATGCTACGCCAGGTTAAAGCTGCTAGCATCCATGCCACGGCGGGTTAAAGCTGCTAGCATCCATGCCACGCCGGGTTAAAGCTGCTAGCATCCATGCCACGGCGGGTTAAAGCTGCTAGCATCCATGCCACGGCGGGTTAAAGCTGCTAGCATCCATGCCACGCCGGGTTAAAGCTGCTAGCAGCCATGCCACGCCGGGTTAAAGCTGCTAGCATCCGTGCAACGCCGGGTTAAAGCTGCTAGCATCCATGCCACGCCGGGTTAAAGCTGCTAGCATCCGTGCCACGCCAGGTTAAAGCTGCTAGCATCCGTGCCACGCCGGGTTAAAGCTGCTAGCATCCATGCCACGCCAGGTTAAAGCTGCTAGCAGCCATGCCACGCCGGGTTAAAGGTGCTAGCAGCCATGCCACACCAGGTTAAAGCTGCTAGCAGCCATGCCACGCCGGGTTAAAGCTGCTAGCAGCCATGCCACGCCGGGTTAAAGCTGGTAGCATCCATGCCACGCCAGGTTAAAGCTGCTAGCATCCATGCCACGCCGGGTTAAAGCTGCTAGCAGCCATGCCATGCCGGGTTAAAGCTGCTAGCATCCATGCCACGCCGGGTTAAAGCTGCTAGCAGCCATGCCATGCCGGGTTATAGCTGCTAGCATCCATGCCACGCCGGGTTAAAGCTGCTAGCATCCATGCCACGCCGGGTTAAAGCTGCTAGCATCCATGCCACGCCGGGTTAAAGCTGCTAGCATCCGTGCCACGCCGGGTTAAAGCTGCTAGCATCCGTGCCACGCCGGGTTAAAGCTGCTAGCATCCGTGCCACGCCAGGTTAAAGCTGCTAGCATCCGTGCCACGCCAGGTTAAAGCTGCTAGCATCCGTGCCACGCCGGGTTAAAGCTGCTAGCATCCATGCCACGCCAGGTTAAAGCTGCTAGCATCCGTGCAACGCCGGGTTAAAGCTGCTAGCATCCGTGCCACGCCGGGTTAAAGCTGCTAGCATCCGTGCCACGCCGGGTTAAAGCTGCTAGCATCCATGCCACGCCAGGTTAAAGCTGCTAGCAGCCATGCCACGCCGGGTTAAAGGTGCTAGCAGCCATGCCACACCAGGTTAAAGCTGCTAGCAGCCATGCCACGCCGGGTTAAAGCTGCTAGCAGCCATGCCACGCCGGGTTAAAGCTGGTAGCATCCATGCCACGCCAGGTTAAAGCTGCTAGCATCCATGCCACGCCGGGTTAAAGCTGCTAGCAGCCATGCCATGCCGGGTTAAAGCTGCTAGCATCCATGCCACGCCGGGTTAAAGCTGCTAGCAGCCATGCCACGCCGGGTTATAGCTGCTAGCATCCATGCCACGCCGGGTTAAAGCTGCTAGCATCCATGCCACGCCGGGTTAAAGCTGCTAGCATCCATGCCACGCCGGGTTAAAGCTGCTAGCATCCGTGCCACGCCGGGTTAAAGCTGCTAGCATCCGTGCCACGCCGGGTTAAAGCTGCTAGCATCCGTGCCACGCCAGGTTAAAGCTGCTAGCATCCGTGCCACGCCAGGTTAAAGCTGCTAGCATCCGTGCCACGCCGGGTTAAAGCTGCTAGCATCCATGCCACGCCAGGTTAAAGCTGCTAGCAGCCATGCCACGCCGGGTTAAAGGTGCTAGCAGCCATGCCACACCAGGTTAAAGCTGCTAGCAGCCATGCCACTCCGGGTTAAAGCTGCTAGCAGCCATGCCACGCCGGGTTAAAGCTGGTAGCATCCATGCCACGCCAGGTTAAAGCTGCTAGCATCCATGCCACGCCGGGTTAAAGCTGCTAGCAGCCATGCCATGCCGGGTTAAAGCTGCTAGCATCCATGCCACGCCGGGTTAAAGCTGCTAGCATCCATGCCACGCCGGGTTAAAGCTGCTAGCAGCCATGCCATGCCGGGTTATAGCTGCTTGCATCCATGCCACGCCGGGTTAAAGCTGCTAGCATCCATGCCACGCCGGGTTAAAGCTGCTAGCATCCATGCCACGCCGGGTTAAAGCTGCTAGCATCCATGCCACGCCGGGTTAAAGCTGCTAGCATCCATGCCACGCCGGGTTAAAGCTGCTAGCATCCATGGATGGATGGATGTATACATGGATGGATGCATGGACGGATGGATGGATTTATTCTGCATGTTTCGGACATTTATCCTCTGTGAGCATCAGATCTTACGGCTCCAAACACTCTGCACCAGAACCTAACAACAGTTCCTGGAGGTCAGCAGACACTTTGGTAAACTGTCGCCACCTTGTGGTGGTAGTAACACATTACTACCAGGTCACATATGCAGACAAAAAAACTGTTTGGTTTGTCATCATTTTTGAAAAAGAAAAAACATTACCTATCCTTGTTTTTTATAAAGTATACTAAAAGTTAAAAGTATCTTTTTGTCTTACTTTTCATGCCATTCCCACTTCATCCTCGTTGCCATCAGAGGATGAAGAATGTGCTTTAGTCTGAATGAAAATACAGTTTTGCTCAAATCTTTACATCCTCTTCCATTAAAGAAGGAAAAAATCAGCTGTCAATGAAATAAATTGAAATTGACAAAAGTAATAATAAATAAAAATTCTATAAAAATCATGACATTGATTTTAAATTGTGGTTTCACAGAAATATTAAAAACAAAAATAAAGAAAAGATAAAAACAAAAATAATGAGCAAAACTTTGAGACAATCACTGGTGTTTTCTGTAACGTCCAGTCAGACGGCTGCACCTGTTAACAGGTATGTTGGTCTACTGTTCATGGGAAAGGTGCTCTAATTGGTTTTTGTTTTTTTCTAAATATAATTTTCAACCACAATTCAAAATCAATAATTTATTTCACAAGGTTATAATTTGGTAAATTTTTATTTATTATCACTTTTTCATGTTCTTGTTATTTGAATAACTACCGTGAATTTAACTTTCCTTCATTTGTAAACATTTAAGCTGTTTAATGCTTGTAAGCCCGTTTATGGATCGATCTCGTGCGGTGACCACGTCTGCTGCATTTTATCGGTATTTTTATTGTTTTTCTTTTTTCCGTACAGATTTCACCTGCTTACCATTCAGCACTCTTTCACCTTTTCAACACCTCCTCACATTTCATCCATCTCACCTCAGGGCTGATGGAATCCATCACCTGCTCTGAAGCCTCTGACCTGGTCTAATCAGTCCAGTCACGTCTGCAGGCCCTCAGAGCCGTCTTAAACACCACACAGATCATCTCGTCTCAGCTGCTTTGATCTCACTCAGATGGCACCGCTTTCTCAGAGGCAAAATCCATACTAAAGCTTTCTGGATCTCACAATGCCGAAACAATCTAAATGAAGCCGGGATATGAGGAGTCTTTCAAACAGTGGTTTGATTTCCACCTTTTTAGTGACCTGGACTCTGCAGAAGAAACGCAGAAAAAAAAGAAACGGAGGACGGAGAACGGGCTCATGAGCCCCTAAAGCAGAATTATTTATTACACAGAAAAACAAACATCAGTGATGGGCAGAGCTTCTGACGTTAGATACAAACTTTCTGTGTTTTCAAGTGGATGTTACTCTGGAATAATACGTGATGACTTTGCTTACAGAATGCAACACAAGTAGAACAAGAAAAGGATCACACTCCAATTAGCTGCAGCATTATGACCATCATTAGCTTCATCATTAGCAACAGATCATACAGGCTAGGGCTGGGCGCTAAAGGCCAAAAATAATTATCACGATATGGAGCAGTTCATCTCTGTAACGATAAATGGAGGATAAACCTACCTATAAACCAGCCAAAACAGACAAAAACTAATTTTATCTTTTTTTTATTAAAGCAGATTATCTGCCTTAACTGGAACTTACAAATATACAAAGTAATGAATGAATTATTAATTATTAAATTGATTAACTCAAATGAGTTAGATTCTTATTTACATATGAGCAAATATTACTTTGTGTCCATGAAAAACCAGTGCTGAGTGTCCCATTAAATGCACACACGACTACCGATTAGCATGAATGCTAACTTAACATTCAAAAACCCTTAGACAGACTAATGCAATTGCCATCACTACAGTCGTCAAAACGTTTCACACAAACAACGTTCCCTCAAACGTTTATCACTTCACACTGACATCAAATAAACGTCACTTACAGACATATGTTGTACAGAAAACATGCAAAAGATGATGAAAAACACGAAGCTCCAGTGCAGGAATGTCACGTTACAAGAAACTACGGCAAGTTGGAGGGAACAAAAACGTCCCGTGCGGTAATTCCACTGCCGGCTTTCTTAAAGGGGCCGCAGCATCAAACGTACCGACATGGGAAAAATGACGTCGGCATTCATACTATATTTCATCATTCAATGAGAGTCAATAAGAGAATCGATAAGGGACCGAATTGAAAAGTGATGTTGATAATGGAACCAGAATCGCTAAATTCCCATCCCTAATTATTACCACTTTATAATTTATAACTGAATTATGACTGCATTATTACTGAATTATGACTGCATTATAACTGTATTATTACTGTATTATAACTGTATTATCACATTATAACTTACAATACTGTTAAAATGAAGTTAACTGCATAATGGCTGAATTATAATTGTATTACTGAATTATGACTGCATTATAACTGTATTGTTATGGTATTATAACTGCATTATAACTATATTACCATGTTATAACTTAACTGCATTAAAACAGTATTGTAACTGTAAAATTGCTGCATTATAACTGTATTATTACCACATAACTTATAACTACACTATAACAGTATTGTAACTGTGTAATAGCTGAATTATAACTGTATAATTACACATAACTTATAACTGCATCATAACCGTGTAATTACCCCTTGCTAACTTATAACTGCATTGTATTATGACTGCATTATAATTGCATTATAACTGTGTTATAATTGTATTACTGTTTTATAACTATAGGGGATTATCACGCTTACCGGAAGTTCCCGGTATTTGGACACTTCCTCTTCCGGGCCATGTTAACGACAGCCGTTCCTGCTCTGTTATACTGTTTAAATCGGATAAACTCCAAACATATTTAAGTTTTCATTCCAGACTGAAGTGATACTGGATCAAAAGCTGGATCAAAGCGATCGATTTGCCGCGGTGAAGGACCGAACTTTATAATAAAACGACACACGTTTGTTTGTGGCCGGCAGTCTGCACAGTCGTGTTAGCAGGTTAGCATTAGCCAGCTTGATAACGTGCCTAACTTAGTGCGGCTGAAAACACACAAGCATCTGAAAGCGTCTCCTTTTTTTGGCAGTCCCCAGTTGTTCCACTGGAAACGGGGGGGTACAGACCCAGTTTTCAGACGCTTGTATGTTTTCACAAGCGAAAAGTTGGTAACATCAGCTAACGCGAGCTTGCTAACGTTAGCTGTAGTGTAGTCTGCATCATTGAAGTGCCGACTACAGACATACGTGCAACCTTGTTTTATTTTAAATTTCGGTCCTTCACTCCGACAAATCGCTTTCATCCACTTCTTCCTTAGTGTCTTTTCAGTCGGGAATCCATGAAAACTTCGGTACGGCTGGCGTTGTTTATTAGATGTACACAATGGAACAGAGCAGCAACATCGAGCCATTCCTGGCCCGGAAGAGGAAGCTTCAGATGTTTCAACTTCCGGAAACCGGAACGCGGAAGCGTGATAATCCCGTATTATAACTCATTCATTCATTTTCTGTATCACTTATCCCGCTCAGGGTCGCGGTCAGTTGTTGGAGCCTATCCCAGCTTTTATCAGGCAAGAGGCAGGATCATAACTGCATTATAACTTCATTTTAGTACAACTATTAATGCATATACAATGCAGTCATAACTGCATTATAACCATAGCACATTGTCAGGTCTCAAAACAAGCATGAAATACAAGAGAAAGCATGTTGGAAAATCCGTTTTTTTAGAAAGAAAAAATATTTTAATGCCACCAGAAGGGCTCCGAAGTTTTCTCCATCTATAAAAAATAGATTGCAGAACACAATTAAAGCTTCAGTGGAGCGCCCCTCCTTGCTGGCGTAGGCTGGAACTGCACTGTTGTAAAACGAGGACGTTGCTGTTGAAGTTGAAGATGTGTCTGAGGTTTGATATGTTAAGACTCATATTCACCACATGAGAAGCAACATGACAGATGTTCTGTGGAGAAATGGTCTTTTTAAATGCTTCTCTGCTGTAGCTTCTGGTCTCACAGTTTCCCTGCAGCAGTGTGCACGTTACCATGTGCGCTGTGCACGGAAGGCGAGTAAGCTCTCCTGACCTTGCTGCTGTTTCTTCAATTTTCACAACTCGCACTGTGTCAGACAACTTTAATGTGGTACATTGATCATGTTGGGTATTGAAATAGTACTTTTTCCCACCCCCATCGCTCCATAGTTTTCTCTCTTACACAAAAGCTAACAGAAATTCTGATGAACTGCATGTTGCAGTGGATGATAGATGGTGACCTCTGGTTTGCCTTTGCTGTTGTAATTGTCTCACAGCATGAAGGATGGAAGTAAGAAGTCCAACCAAAGATCTCTTCCGCATCCAGACCAAAGCCTCTGAGTCTGAATAATTCAATTTGTATCCACCAAAGCTGCATTTGTCATAGCTGCTTTTGCAATCCCAACATGCTTTGCTCTATATGCTTTGATTCCCCACAGTCAGGACAGGTAGTTCAGCGTGTCCTCACAGAAATCACTTTCTTAAGAATGTAATGTCAGTGAAAGCATCATTAATTTGTATTTAATGACAAAATATGTACGAAGAGAATAGTGATAATATTAAACATCGGATTCTGCTCTCGAGCAGCTGCCTCGTTCACTTCAGCTGTTCTTTCCCAACATCAAAGGAAGATTTTTCTGCCTTTTGAATTCAAGATTAAATGGTTTCTTGACTCTGGAAGGTCAGTTTGATGTATGAAATATACACACTCACCGGCCACTTTATTAGGTACACCTTGCTAGTACCGGGTTGGACCCCTTTTGCCTTCAGAACTGCCTTCATCATTGGTGGCATAGATTCAACAAGGTTCTGGAAACATTCCTCAGAGATTTTGCTCCATATTGACATGACATCATCACGCAGTTGCTGCAGATTTGTCGGCTGCACATCCATGATGAGAACCTCCCCGTTCCACCTCATCCATGATGAGAACCTCCCGTTCCACCACATCCATGATGAGAAGCTCGCGTTCCACCACATCCATGATGAGAACCTCCCGTTCCACCACATCCATGATGAGAAGCTCCCGTTCCACCACATCCGTGATGAGAACCTCCCGTTCCACCACATCCATGATGAGAACCTCCCGTTCCACCACATCCGTGATGAGAACCTCCCGTTCCACCACATCCATGATGAGAACCTCCCCGTTCCACCGCATCCATGATGAGAACCTCCCGTTCCACCACATCCGTGATGAGAACCTCCCCGTTCCACCTCATCCATGATGAGAACCTCCCGTTCCACCACATCCATGATGAGAACTTTCCGTTCCAACGCATCCATGATGAG
>JALJCO010008588.1:35000-81790 GCA_023101725.1 Atherinomorus stipes | reverse complement strand
GGTGCTCTTGTCCCAGCTGAATATGTCTGTACCAACACGTAGCCACGGCCTCTCTGGTACAGGATGCCGCCTCTACTTGCAGCAGGTTACAGTTTTCTCTGCTTGTGTCCAGATGAAAATGTTGCTCAGATGTGGGGGGAGATTAAAAGTTTCAGTTTACTGTAAGAAATGACGTGTTTACTTTCTACATTTAGACTTTCACATCCTGCTACAATGAAAGAAAGATGTTCAAGCAAACAATCACCTCTTGAATCCAACTTTATTTCATAAAGTGAAGACATGCTTACAGGAACTCATCTTCATGTTTTTCTCTCCATCTTCTACAGTTACACTCTGCTTCCTTCAGTTATTACAAAAGAAAATACTTAGTTGTCATAACAACAGTGTGCATAAGAAAAAGAAAAGATCTCAGCATGCAAATACAGCTGTGAAAAAGTGTCCTGATTTCTTACTTTTTTTTGCACGTTTGTTACACTTAAATGTTTATGATCATCAAACAAATTTAAATGTGAGACAAAAATAACACAAGTAAAAAGAAAATGCAGTTTTTATATGAAGGTTTTTATGAGTAAGGGGGTAAAAAAATCCAAACGTCCATGTCCCTGTGTGAAAAAGTGATCTTCCCCTAAACCTAATAACTGGTTGTTCCACCTTAGCAGCAACAACTGCATCAAGCGTTTGTGATAACTGGCAGTGAGTCTTCTACAGCGCTGTGGAGGAATTTTGTTCCACTCATCTTTGCAGAATTGTTGTAATTCAGCCACATTGGAGGCTTTTCCAGCATGAACCGCCTTTTTTAAGGTCATGCCACAGCATCTCCCCCCCCCCCCCCCCCCCCCCCCCCCCCCCCCCCCCCCAATGGGATTCAGGTGGGGGCTTTGACTAGGCCACTCCAAAGTCTTCATGTTGTTGTTCTTAAGCCATTCAGAGGTGGACTTGCTGGTGTGTTCTGGATCATTGTTCTGCTGCAGAACCCAAGTGCGCTTCAGCTTGAGGTCACCAACAGATGGCCGGACGTTCTCCTTCAGGATTTTTTGGTAGACAGGTAAATAAAGCTGAAATCTTTAAATTGACAGCAGATTTTCTACAGTAAGTATAATAAAAAATGATAAGCTGCCCTGTTTTCTGAAGGACATGGAACATTTGCAGCTCTAAACGACTTTTATCACTGGGTTGACTCTGAAAATGTCTCTTTGGATTGTCCAGGTTGCAGACCTGTTCTAGAGGCATCTGCAGGACTTTCAGTGAAGGACAGATGTGGATTTACCCAGAACTGGAGGCTAAAGTACAACTAATGGCCTCCAGTAGCCTGTTAAACAACATCGGTCATCAGCAGCTGTGATTCTGCATTACTGAACTACAATACGAGTTAAACCAGTTACATCGTGACGTCTCCCACAGCCGTTGCAGCAGCACGGTGAGGAAACTGCTTCATGTTAGCTCAGCTAGCCTCCAGCTGGAACACATGCCGAGCTAAACAAGCTTTTTAATGGCGGGGAAAGTCCATACCTCTAACTGAGAACTGTTTTTTCACTTTCTGAAGGCCGATTCTCAACGTTTTGATGAGTTGTTGACGTCTGTCATTATTTACCGCGACGTGAGACGCACCCCCACCACCGTTCTTCCACGGTAACGTCATGTACGTCACCGTTCACGGTCAAAGCAAACGTCAGAGTAAGAGCAGATCATTGCAAAGAATTGAAATACTGAGGTTTTATCTTCATGTCTTTCAGAGGGAAATTTTGAGTAGCTATGTATAGAGTGTATTTCATAATACACAAGCTGCATATGCAATAACTTTCTTTTTATTCTGCAATTTCGTCCAGCCTGTCAGCAAAGCCGGCCCTGCAATAATCTGATCTACAGATTGAAGGACACCTCAGTGCCAAACAGAGAGATCCCCATCTTACTACCAAAAGAGATGCCAGTTCCCAGGAACTTCACTTCAAGCTGTGCCAGACCGATCTGGACTCCTGTATCTGCTGCCAGGCCGACTTTAGCTCTGACTAGACCAGCAGAAGCAGAAGCACTGGCCAGTTCAGCTCTGGCGTAAGCTTTGGCACTCAGAGATCCTGCAGAGACTCCGAGTCCTGCGGCGGCATTGGGCCCTTTAGCCTCAGCATAAAAAACGCTCCATTCAGCACGAGCATGACCCACACCTGCAGCAGCGTAAAGTCCTGCTTTTGGGATGCGCTTCCCTGGTTTGTCCTCCAACCCCTCAGCATACTTCCCTGCACCTGCATAGGCACCAGCAGCAAAAGCATTGCCGGGCCGGTCGATGGTGTCAATCATGTCCACCAATCCAGATAAACTAGCAGAGACGTCTCTGCCGGCTCGGACCCTTATGCGAGCTGCAAATAAAGCAGAAGACAGAGGACACAGCTGTTTTATAAATGCTGTTATAGTAATATTAAAAATCAGCTCATTTAAGACAAAGGACCAAACTCTCAGTATCTCAAGAGAGTTGGCAACTGTTTTTGCCCAGTTGTAGTTTAACTTTGTGGTGCTTTTTAAAGTTCTGGAAGAATGATCGAAGATTCCCAGAAACACTCCTAAACCTTGTGGACAGCCGTCCCAGAAGATGAAGCTGTTCTAGCTGCAAAGGTGGACCAACATCATCCTGAACCCGACGGATCAGGAATGATGTTACTGAAGCTCAGAAGTGGGTCAAGGCACTTTTGGCAATATAGTGTATGAAATCAACTATATATTGTTCTAGTAATATACATGATTTATATGTTTGGACTGTGACCATTTTACTCATCTACACACAGAAAACTTTCAGAAGAATGTCACATCCTGGAATACTGAATCAATGAAGAGTAATGGAAGAATATTCAAAAATGTACTCACCTCCAGCATCTGCATGAGAAAGAAAGGAAAAGAAAGTGTGCATATATTATAATGAGCTTAATTAAACACCTTTTTATAATTCTTTAGAAACATGAAACCAAATTGGACAGGACAAGATGAAGGAGGATCAAATATCTTTAACAAACCCACGGTTAGGACAACCCTTTAAAAGTAGGTGTGTATCTATGAGAGGAGTTAAAGGAATAGTCCACCCACAGAAAAATGGAGTTTGCCGGGGTCCGAGCCAAAAAGGTCCATAAAAGTCCACAAAAACGTGTCAGTATTCCTCCAAACTGCTCGTCCATTGTAATCCAAGTGTCCTGAGTGGGTAGCGTCCAGAATTTACTGGAAACCACATAATTTAGTAGATTTTTAGAGCCTAAACATTGTGCTAAGGGCGACAGAACTGCAGACAAACCGGGACAAAACACAAGAGGGTCCAAGAGGGGCTGATATTGATTTAAAACAAAGAAAGAAAGAAAAAGAGAACGTGGGATCTCGTCTGCCGCGGCTTCCGTAGTTTCGTGAACGTGCATCGGCGCGCTTGCAGGAGATGCGATGCAGTACTGATGCAGTACTGATGTAGTACTGTTTAGGCTCTAAAAATCTACTAAATGACGTCATTTCCAGTAAATTCTGGGCGCTACCCACTCAGGACACTTGGATTACATTGAACGAGCAGTATGGAGGAATATTGACAAGTTTTTGTGGACTTTTATGGACCTTTTTGGCTCGGACCCCGGTGAACTCCATTATATGAAAGTTGGGGGGAAATGAGAAGCCTTCCTGATCGCCGGCTGCATTTGAGATATTAAAAAAAGTGCTGCAGAGTCTTTCTCACCATGAGGGGAAGTGGAAGATAAAGTTACATCATTCTGTGGGTGGAATAGTCCTTTAATCTGTGGAATAGCTTAGACAATCAACTTAAGGCCTCCAGAACAATAAATATATTTTTAAAAATCTAAAAATTAAATGTCATGGAAAACTACAAAACACTTGATTCAAGGATTAATGATGATGATGATGATGATCAGGATGTTAATAGTGATGTTGACAATGATGATTGTGATAATAGTAGTAATAATAATACTTTTGGAATATTATGGTTATTATCTTATTTGTTTATTGGGTGGATAATTTTGTTTTGTTTATTTTTTTGTTGTTGTTTCCTATTTGTCATCCGGAAGTTTCATCCTTTGTACTTATTTTTTAGTACAATGTAGAATATTTCTTTTGTTCTTTCGTTGTTGTTAAAATGTCATAATTGTAAACAGGGTTCGGCATAAGTTTAGAACTTCAGCCTAAACCCTTTCGGTCGTGTGAAGTTCTAGTGAAACAAATGTGTTGAATTCAAATGAATGAATTCGACCAAAGAAATGAGAAATGAGAAAGAGAAAGAGAAAGAGAAAGGTCTGTTTCAAATGTTTACCTGCTGCCCAAGCAGAGCGGGTGACTTTTCTCGGATCATGTCTCTTGAATTCAGAAGTATTTTTTATCTGGTAAACTATAGTTCAAGACAAAAATTGACAAAGGCAAACATAATATATCAGAATATGTTTTAGCAACATAATGGTAATAAAGTAGATTTATATATAAGAGCACAGTGACTGTGCTAATGCATAATTACACTTTTATAAACTAAGAGCTTGTGAAAAAAGAAAGACAACTAAACATTATTTGCTTGTTTAGCAAATTTTTTAAATTTCTTTTCAGCCATGAAATGAAACGAGCTTTTGCCAAACTGCTGTTTGTGCTGTAAATGCGAGAATAACTATGTTTTCCTACCTGGCATCCTCAGTACAAGCAGTTTCCCCTGAAACAAACAAAAAAAAAACATCAGAAAAACTTCAACAGCAAACTGGAACTGATCAGATAAAAATGTTTCTGTACAAATTCAAATCATTTATTCAGTTTGTCTCTTTTGTCTTGAATATTATTCTGAAATCCATGAAAGTCAGTTGTAACGCACTTTGTTTCATCTCTGAGTCAGATTTTAATCGATAAAAAATGCGAGTAATCAGTTAAAATATCACTTATGGATCAGCAAAAATACCGTTAATCTAGGAGGAAATAGAGAGAAACAGCTGAATACTTACTGAGATTATCGGGAGAGCAGACTGAGCTGCTGCAGGCAGGAAGGGAGGCAACAAATGCTCCTCTAGAAGGGAAACAAGACTGTAACGGATAAAGACGTGTGTGTGTGTGTTTCTGTACTTGCTACATTGTGAGGACCATTTTGCGCTTATAACCAACAAAGTGAGGACATTTTCCTCATTAAGAAAGCCTCAGAAAAAAAACATTTTTGAGGGTCAAGATTTGGTTTTAGAGTTTAAGTTACAATTAGGTTAAGGTTAGGGTTAGGACAAGGGTCAGGTTTAGGCAATCAGTTGCGGTGGTTAGGGTTAGGGTAGGGGGCTGGGGAATGCATTATGTCAATGAATGTCCTCACTAAGATAGAAATACAAGAATGTATGTGTGTGTGTGTGGGGGGGGGGGGGGGTACATGTGGGTATTGGGGGTATATGTGTGGGGTGGAGGGAGGAATGTGTGTGTGAGTGTGGTGGTGGTGTAGGGGGGCGGTAGCAGTGGTAGCACCCTGGTGTCAGGTGTGTTGGGCAGGGGCATCGGGGTGGGGGGTTTGTCTGGGGGGTTCGTCTGGGGGGTCCGGTCCTCCTGGGTGTCGGCTGGGCTGCCTGGGTCGGGTGGGGGGAGGGCTACCCCGGGCTGCTTGGGCCCTGGGCTCTGCGCTGTGCCTGCCCCTGGGAGGGTCAGCGGTTGCTGGTCTTGGTCCGCTGGGCCCCGAGACTGTGGGGGGCTTTGGCTGGGGCCACCCTCTGGGGGGATGCATGTCCGTCCCTTTGGGGAGGTGACTGGGGTCCGGGCCTCTGGGTGGCTGCTGGGGGCCCGGGTCTCGGGCTGTGCGGGCTTCCTCCTCCTTGCAGGGACGAGGCTGCATCTGCATGACTGTATCACCACGGAGCACCCTTTATTATGCATGTTGACACTGTGACACTGCTTCCCATTGCGATGACTAGGTTGTACCTCTTCTCTACTTCCCATTGCGCTGACTAGGTTGTACCTCTTCTCTACTTCCCATTGCGCTGACTAGGTTGTACCTCTTCTCTACTTCCCATTGCGATGACTAGGTTGTACCTCTTCTCTGCGTAGTTCTGCGTGTGTTTGTATGATCTGAGGATATTTAAGCCACCTGCAGGTCCTCCTGTAGGGGATTGCTTGTATTGTTTTCCAGAAGAGACCTTGGAATGTTGTTTAGGGATTTCTGTACAGATGCACCAGTGAACTGTGGAAGTGGATCCATGTTTTCTCTCCTCTCTCTCTCTCTTTTACTCACTCCTTTCTCTGTTCCACTTTCTATCATTGCTTCTATTAACTTTCTTTTCATTAATTTTTCTCTTGTCAAGCCCAACAATATGATGTAAAATGCTTTTATAAACAAATGTTTAATTAAAGAAATAAAATTAATGAACAGGATATCGAGGGGAGCCTTGTGTTCATAAAGCTCACCTTGGCAAAGCAAAACTGTTTGACACAATAAAGCAACCAGATCACCATTCTGCTGCTACCATGCTGAACGGGACAAAAAAAAAAAAAAAAAAGATCTTGGGGTCTGTCCCAATCCGTGCACTTGAGCACTTCAAACACTGTTTTTGAGTGTGTAGTGCTCACGTGGTGTCATTTAAGCGACAATTCAGTGCACTGAAAGTACCATGATGCCCTAATAACGGCCAAAAATGAAGTGCAAAACTAAGCACACTACTCACACTAAGCGGACGCCATCTTGCTGACCTAGAGGAAGAGGCGGGACTTTCAAACTGCTTTCAGAGCTGAATAATGGCGGTGAAAGAAGCGGTGGCGACCCCTGCTGCATCAGAGGCGGTATTATACTGATTTAAGAAACGTTTATGAAATGATTTAGACATAATCACTAATGTTTATTGTTGCATGCTACCAAGCTGTTCACTCCCTGATGACAGTTATGATCTGATCGTGTGTTTGAGGCTGCGTTATACCAGCTCAGTAGAGTTAGCTCACGTTAGCGGGTAATGCTAGTCCGTCACTTCCTGTAAGTGCAGTGCTCTGTTTGGGTCAGTATTTAGCGACAATAGTGTGCGCTACAGACGGAGTACACAGTGCGTACTACACACTGAATTCCAGTGCACTCGGGCATGTGTGCGGTTTGAGACAGGCTCTTGGTCTCGACACCGCTTTTTCATGGTCTTGATCTTGTCACGGCCTCGACAGTCTTTGGTCTTGGTCTTGGTCTTGGGTCTCTCGGGTCTCTCAGTCTTGCAGTGTCTCGGACTGGCCAAGTGGTCTTGAAGGGATTTGTAACCTATAATTTCCTGGCAGGTGTTATTTTTTAAATATTTAATTATACACCCCTTCAAGTACCAAACAATAAAACATCGTTTTTATACTAAGCAGCTGGACCCAGTATGGTGCTGAGGTTCTACAACTCATGAAAAATGGCAAAAAAAAAAAAAAAGTTTTTTTTGTTGATCTTATTCTCAAGCTGAACTAGTCTTGCTCTTGAGTTGGTCTGTCTTGGTCTTGGACTTGACACTCTGGTCTTGGTAGTGTCTTGGTCTCGGTTTTGGGGGTCTTGACTACAAGTCTATCAATTACATCTCAACTAATTTGAGCCATACTTGATTTTGAGATCTCTTCTGTTTATCTCACTTCTCAAGTGTGGTCAAACAGTTATGTCAGCTCAACCTCCTTTATCCCAGTGATGTTTTTTCTCTTTTTAGATCACCTCTTGCTCCTAAGGAACCCTAACACACTCAGAAACAGAGGTACCAGTTTGTACTTAAAAGGGTCCAAAGCTTGTTGCTGGGGGGGGGTTCCTTTCTGAAAGACATTTCTGTACCTTCATGGTCCATTTTTGTACCTTATCAAGCTGTATGAGTTAATAAAGTACAATTAAACCAATTAAAGATGATGAATAAAAGTCAATAAAATAGAGATTATGACAACAATCAAAGATGCTGATAATAAATGAATAATTATTATAGAAATATTAGGCAAAAACATATATAATTATACATATAATTATTACTATGATTATGAAAATCATAATATAATAACTATAATTATACTACTGTTTAGAAGTACTGCTATTTATAGTTATTGTACATTTTTCAATGCTGCAGGTACCCTTAGGGTTGAAATGGTACAAATTTGTACTTTATATTACTTTGGACCCTTTTTCATAGTATATAGGTACTTCTGACCTCATAAAGACCAATATTGTACTTTTGAGAGAACATTTGTAAAAAATGTACGTACAGGTACAGAAATGTTCCTGTCTCATACCTCCATGTTTCTGAGTTTGTAGAAGTAATTCAGAAACAAATGATCACAGAACGATACCATGATGAGAAGCTCAAACTGATGAGGTTGAGCCACAAATGAGCAGCACGTTTTTCTAATGGGAGGTGTCTGATCTACCAGTAGCAGGTTACGGTTCTCAGATGTGAGGGAAGTTCAAGGTGATTTAAGGTGACTGTACGTCATCAGAAAATAAGTTTTCATAAAATGATTTGTTTCTGTTTTTGGTTCAGGTTGTCACATCCTGATAAAATTAAAGAAAGACTCAGAAAAGATGCTCAAGAGACTTTATTTTGTAAGTTACACTGATTTACATCAGGCTGCAGGACAACTCGCTACCAAACAGAGAGATGCCCGTCTTCTGGCCGAGAGAGATGCCAGTTCCCAGCACTTTAGCTTCGACCCCTGTCAGACCGATCTCAACTCCTGTATCTGCTGACAGGCCGACTTTAGCTGTGACTGGACCAGCAGAAGCAGAAGCACTGGCCACTTCAGCTCTGGCAAAAGCTTTGGCACCCAGAGGAGTGGCTGTGGCTCCTGCACCGACGTTGGGCCCTTTAGCCTCAGCGTCGAAAACGCTCCATTCAGCACGAGCGCGACCCACACCTGCAGCAGCCTCAGCTCCTGCCTTCGGGATGCGCTTCCCTGGTTTGTTCTCCAACCCCTCCGCATACGTCCCTGCACCTGCATAGGTACCAGCAGCAAAAGCATCGCCGGGCCGGTCGAAGGTGTCAATTATGCCCACCAATTTAGATGAACTAGCAGAGACGTCTCCGCCGGCTCGGACCCTTATGTCAGCTGCAAATAAAGCAGAAGACCTCAGAAACACAAAAAGAACAGACAGGACATACATGCTGCAAACGTAGTACTTTTTACATTTTAAAAATTTAGAGTGTAAAATTATATTATGTAATAGTAGCTATTATACTGTAAACCATTATTACTTCAAAAATCAATTTTATTTTGATTCATTGACCGATAGGCTATTTAGAGAGAGAAAACATAATCCAGATTCATAAACAGGCCATTCCAGTTTTCATCTCTGAATACTGGGACAATGACTGGTAGTAGAGGTGCATCGGAAAAATACTTACCCTCTGGATGTGATGAAGAGAAAGAGAAGAGAAACATCGTTAGCTTAACAGGCTTAGAATTAGCTATTCACACAAGCTCCAAACAGCAACTGCTGTAGCAATTTTCTTGAGATTTCGTCTCTAAAAACAGCTGTTAGATGAGTAAATATTAGTAGAAATGCCCCAGTAGTTGTTCGTTTTCCTACCTGCTATGTTCAAGACAACCAGTTCCCTCTGAAACAAACAAAAACAAAGAAAAAGCAGAAGAATGGTCAACAACAACAGATTGGAGCTGATGAGATAAAAGTTTCTCTGTAAGAACTCAAATAAAAACACTCAATTCAGCTTTAGGGAAAAATGATTTAAAAAAGAGAAAAATCAGCACACAGTGGAATACTTACATGGAAGTTATTCAGAAAGTGTCAGTCTGCAGCTGCAGGCAGGATGGAGATATAAATACCCCCATGGCAGGAGGGAGGCACACCTGTAATGCACCAAAGTCCAGAAATGTGGAACCAAAAGAGAAAGGAAAACATTGTGTGTGTGTGTAAGTGTGTAAATGTAGATTTTTTTATGGTTTTGCACAGGAATTTGCAGGCAGGAATGGTGGAATAAAACTCCTCTGCAGGGTGAACACAACAGTAACGGTTAAACAGAGATAAGTAAAAAAAAAAGAAAGTGAAACTTGCTCCTTTATAAAAAGATCTTAAGTTTCTTTGTTTTCTTTTTCAATGTTTCCTGTTTTTCATACAGACAAAGAGCCTGTTCCTGCTTCTGTTGACCATCTAGTAGGTCCTCGATGGGAGGGGGGATAATTGTATCTGGACTCAGTTCCAGTAAACAGAAACTGAAAGTTTAGATCAAACTGAGCTGGTAATCAGAATACTTTCCTCAGTGATCATCGTCAGTCGTCTCTATTAGGTGTCAGCTCTGCTAGGGGATGGGGACGCAAACAAAAAGACAGGTTTCAGGAGGAAAACGTGGAGCAAAAGATGTTTCATTGTTCAGGAGGTGAATTAAAGGCAAAAACAAAACCTGGAAAAACTGTAAACTGAAAGGAAGATGCGGTTAGAGACAAAGAATAAAGACAGACAAAGCCGAACACTGAAAGGGAAACCAAATGGAAAAACACAAACCTAGCCGTCATTTGTTTTAGTGGCTTTGAGATCAAAAAGAAAGTTCTGATTTCTCGCCGAGTACAGCTGTGTGAAAAAGTGTTTGCCCCTTTCCTGATTTCTTTTTTTTTTTTTTTTGCATGTTTTTCACACTTTTATGTTTCACATCATCAAACAAATTTTAATGTGAGACAAACATAACACAAGTAAACAGAAAATGCTTTTAAATGAAAAGTTTTTAAATGAAGATTTTTATTTTTAAGGGGGAAAAAAATCCAAACCTCCATGGTCCTGTGTGAAAAAACGATTGCCCCCTCTGTTAGAACATAAATTAACTGTGGTTCATCATCTTTGGAAAGCTGAGTTCAGTTTCTCTATCCACATCCAGGCCTGATTACTGCCACACCTGTTCTCCATCAGAGATCCCTTAAATAGGACCTGCCTGACAAAGTGAAGTAGACCAAAAGATCCTCAAAGCTAGACATCATGCTGCCATCCAAAGAAATTCAGGAACAAATGAGAAACAAAGTCATTGAGATCTATCAGTCTGGAAAAGGTTCAAAGTCATTTCTAAAGCTTTGGGACTCCAGAGAACCACAGTGAGAACCATTATCCACAAATGGTGAAAACATGGAACAGTGGTGAACCTTCCCAGGAGGGGCCGGCCGACCAAAATGACCCCAAGAGCACAGCGACGACTCATCCAAGAGGTCACAAAAGACCCCAGAACAACATCCAGGAACTGCAGGCCTCACTTGCCTCAATGAAGGTCAGTGTTCATGACTCCCCCATCAGAAAGAGACTGGGGGCAAAAATGGCTGCATGGCAGAGTTCCAAGACCAAAACCACTGCTGAGCAAAAAGAACATAAAGGCTCGTCTCAGTTTAGCCAGAAAGCATCTTGATGATCCCCAAGACTTTTGGGAAAATACTCTGTGGACTGACGAGACAAAAGTGGAACTTTCTGGAAGGTGGAGGTCCCATTACATCTGGCGTAAAAGTAACACAGCATTTCAGAAAAGGGACATTATACATACAGTAAAATATGGTGGTTTTAGTGTGATGGTCTGGGGCTGTTTTGCTGCTTCAGGACCTGGAAGACTTGCTGTGGTAAATGGAACCATGAATTCTGCTTCTACCAAAAAATCCTGAAGGAGAACGTCCGGCCATCTGTTGGTGACCTCAAGCTGAAGCGCACTTGGGTTCTGCAGCAGAACAATGATCCAGAACACACCAGCAAGTCCACCTCTGAATGGCTTAAGAACAACAACATGAAGACTTTGGAGTGGCCTAGTCAAAGCCCCCACCTGAATCCCATTGAGATGCTGTGGCATGACCTTAAAAGGCGGTTCATGCTGGAAAAGCCTCCAATGTGGCTGAATTACAACAATTCTGCAAAGATGAGTGGAACAAAATTCCTCCACAGCGCTGTAGAAGACTCACTGCCAGTTATCACAAACGCTTGATGCAGTTGTTGCTGCTAAGGTGGAACAACCAGTTATTAGGTTTAGGGGAAGATCACTGTTTCACACGGGGACATGGAGGTTTGGATTTTTTCCCCCTTAAAAATAAAAACCTTCATTTTAAAACTGCATTTTCTCTTTACTTGTGTTATCTTTGTCTAATATTTAAATTTGTTTGATGATCTGAAACATTTAAGTGTGACAAACATGCAAAAAATAAGAAATCAGGAAGGAGGAAACACTTTTTCACTGTATGTAACCGGTTTAACAAGCTAAATTCCTGGAGGAATACGTATATACATATCTATCTATCTATATATATATATATATATATATATATATATATATATATATATATATATATATATATATATATATATATATATGTATATATGTATATGATTCCCGGCTGGGGGGGGGGTTGGAACTATTCCAACAGTTCTTCCTGTGTGGAGTTTGCATGTTCTCCCCGTGTATGCGTGGGTTCTCTCCGGGTTCTCCGGCTTCCTCCCACCATCCAAAGACATGATGTTAGGATAAATGATCACTCTAAATTGTCCCTGGAATGAATGTGAGCGTGAATGGTTGTCTGTCTGTCTGTGTTGGTCCTTTGACAGACTGGTTACCTGTCCAGGTGAACCCGCATCTCACCTGATAAAAGCTGGGATAGACTCCAGCAACCCCCATGACCCTGATCTGGAGAAGCGGTGCGGAAAATGACTGACTGAAACTAGATTATACAATGCTTACTCAACTCCATCATCATCATCATCATCATCATACTTTGTAAGGACATTTTTATGCTGATGTTGCACCTTATCTCAAAGCTGCACCCTTTTACAGCTTTAGACCTTTAGACAAGATAATCATGAAAATATAAGTCAAAGTTTGCAAGTTAGTTTCACTTTTATTCACTTACACACACACACACACACACACACACACACACACAACACACTTTGTCCGTTACAGGCGTGTTTCCCCTCATTAAGTACATATGTCCACTCTTCACCCCTGCAGTTGCAGACATCCTCTACTCTCCAATTAACTTCAGTAAGTATTCAGCTGTTTTTTCCTCCTCAGGTGTTGTTTTCTCTAAAGTAAGATGCAGTTTTTATTACAGATCAGATCCTGTGATCTGGATCCATGACTGATATTTACACTGTAAAAAAAAAAAAGAAGAAAAAAAAAATGGTAATATTCCAGCAGCTGGGGTGCCAGAAAAATACTGTAAAATTACAGAGAAAAACTTTCTCATAAAAACAGTAATTTTCTAGAATAAAAATATAGTTCATAACTTTGCTTTTACATGAAATCTATGTTTTATTTTGGCATTTTAAGATGCAGTTTTTATTACAGATCAGATCCTGTGATCTGGATCCATAACTGATATTTACGCTGTAAAAAAACACGTAAAAAAGCAGTAAAATACCGTAAAATTACAGAGAAAACTTTTTCATTAAAAAAAAACGTTTAGCTTTTACATGAAATCTTTGTTTTATTTTGGCATTTTAAGATGCAGTTTTTATTACAGATCAGATCCTGTGATCTAGATCCATAACTGATATTTACGCTGAAAAAAAAAACACGTAAAAAAGCAGTAAAATACCGTAAAATTACAGAGAAAACTTTTTCATAAAAATACCGTTTAGCTTTTACATGAAATCTCTGTTTTATTTTGGCATTTTAAGATGCAGTTTTTATTAAAGATCAGATCCTGTGATCTAGATCCATAACTGATATTTACGCTGAAAAAAACACACGTAAAAAAGCAGTAAAATACCGTAAAATTACGGGGAAACTTTCTCATAAAAATACCGTTTAGTTTTTACATGAAATCTTTGTTTTATTTTGGCATTTTAAGATGCAGTTTTTATTACAGATCAGATCCTGTGATCTGGATCCATAACTGATATTTACGCTGTAAAAAAACACGTAAAAAAGCAGTAAAATACTGTAAAATTACGGGGAAACTTTCTCATAAAAATAGCGTTTTGCTTTTACATGAAGTCTTTGTTTTATCTTGGCATTTTTAATGTTTAATGAAGGATGATGATGTATAATAACGGGAAAATCACCTGGACATACGGTAAAACCCGTTAGAATACAGGAAATCAGGGTTAACATCACTGTTGCCGACTCTTCAGGGATACTGGCTGGTCCATGAGTCCTACTCACACATGTACAACCATGTTAGATAATCAATGTTGCTAATTTACAAGGCACTGAAGGGGTGACAGACACATTTGACTCATGCTGCAAAGACGATCCAGGTGTGCCACAAGGCATCATGGGAAATAAGCAGCATCTGTTACATTAGGTTCTAATGGATGATTTACAATTACTAACATATTTGTACGATGGACGTTGCAGCAAAAATAAAATAATGCCGTAGGAAATAATGCCGTTAGCTCATGATGCTTAGACCAAGTTTAACTTAAAAATATTTAACAATTGGTCACATCTAATAAAATTAAGTTGAATGAATTAAATAAAATTTAGTTGAATAAATTTGTTATTTTAAATCAACTCAACTTATTTTGATTTAGTCAATGCAAACTGAAAACTTCTTTGTGTCAACTTTATCAAATATGATGATGTGATTTTGAACAATTTACTTTGAAGCATTATTTTTGCTCTTAATGCAAATTTACTCAAGTAAAGTTTTCACCAGAGTAAATTTACTGTCACGTTTTGTTGGTCCCATCTCAAATGTTGCAGATTTTTGTATTTGGTGGTGACTTTATCTCCTTGTTCAGCAGTAAACACTTAACTCAGATTTATAGGATAACGATCATAAAACGGTCATTTCCTGTTGCGTTTCCCATGAGCCTTTGTGGTCCAGATATGTTGAGTTTTGAAAATAGCCCCGCCCCCTTTGTTGTTCATGCTGTTCAAGCTGAAACAACTTCATAAATTTACTTTGACTGAGAGTAAAAAATTGTTTCAGAATAGAGAGAGAGAGAGGGGGGGGGGGGTAGCCCAGATAGTCTTTTAGAGTGAAACAGGTGAAATTAACAAAAACATTTTTCTTTTTCTGAAGAAATTTGATCAGAAAATACATTAAAAATGTATTTTAACGTTCTTTTTATGTGAAATGAATAAAAATGGAAACTTCATGTCTTTTTACAGTTAGATCGTCGGGGTCCCCCTCCCCTCTCCATTGGACATTTGCCACTCCCGCCTCACCTGCAGAGCCACCAGGACCGCAGGTGACCCCACCCACCCCGCCCACAGTGTCGTCACCCTGCTGCCGTCGGGGAGGAGGCTGCAGAGTCTCCGGGCCAGAACCAGAACCAGAACCAGCAGACTCAGACAGCTTTTTCCACCACGCAGTGAGGATGCTAAACTCAGGGCTGCACACTTCACTTTATCATCACCATGGCAACAGTTCAACACTGCAGAACATTGTACCAAATGGCACTACTACATATTGCACTGTTGCATCCGGACTTACTCTGCTGCATTGTTGCACTGTTACCACTGTTACATCACTCATAACCTGCTGCACATGTTACAGTTACATGTTTACAGTGACTATTTGCACTATTGTCCATCAGGACCACTGTAATGCTGCACTGTCAAACTTTACTGTTACATTTCCCCATCTATACACTCTAAACCCGGATAAGTTGAATCTACTTCAAAAAATTGAGGAAACTGGTTGCCCTAAAAATTTTAAGTAATGCATGATAAAAACTTGGCTGTATTTCACCTCAATTTTTAAGTTCAGTGTACTAAGAAAATTAAGTTTTCCTTAATGGAAGTGACTAAGTAGAATCAAATGGTTTCAGTGAATAGAACTTTTTTGAACATGATAAATGTCACAAAGTCATAAGCTGATGAAGCAAAGGACGATAATATAGTTGATTCATTTCACATGACTTTGATAAGATGCTTCACACAATCTGTTTCTGATTCATGGCATCATTACAAGTTCATCTTACTTGAAGTAATCAATTAACTTAAGTAATTTTGCTAGATAGCAAAAGTTAGTAACGGTTGGGTTTTAGTTTAGCTTAATGTCAGACCACAGATGTTTCTGCAGCAGCTGGACAGTAAGTATTATATACAGGAATAAAGGAACAAGGTGAGGACAGTCACATGACACTACCAACATTGCTCACAAATCCTTCATTTGTGAAATATCTCTAATTTGTTGTTAAAAGAAGTGAACTGCATTGTGGGAAATCTGCTCCATTATATTTGCATTTTGCATGGTCATGACCAAAACTTAGACATTTGTGTTACATTTCCCATCTATACATTTGTAATATTCTTTAGTATTTAAACTTAATTTCGTGTTTAGATTTCTAGTTATCTGAGCGGATTCCTATATTTTATATTTTTTATCTTATAGTTTATTATATTTTATTATGCACCGTGGGTTTGAGAGGACTGTAATTTCATCTGTGATGTATGGCTAACATGCAGCACATTTGACAATATAGTTGAGTTACAGGCTTTTCATATTTTTTCATGTGAAATTTGTAAATTCACAGCCTGTTTCCATAATTTTATCGTTATTATTCTATATTTGTAAAAAATGGGAGAAATGTAAAATATTACAGAAATAATCTGTGATATTACAGGTTTTTTTTTACAGTGTAGGACTGATTTCTTGTTGATTGTCGGAAATCAGTTTCTATTTAATTTCCATATAAATTACAGGATGACATTGGTGAACCGCAGCTTTGTTCTCAGCCAGTTTCTCTCCTTATTTGCAGATCATGAACAGATTCTCCATAACAGAAGTCATCAGTGAGGACTTTCCGAATAGTAGGAAATTTATTCTATCAGTGGACAAGAAAGACGGACGTTACCGTGTTGCTGGTAAGAGTGAGAAGTCTCTGCAGTGGTTGGTGCAAAAGTTCTTGTCAAAGCTGAACTGGGTCGTGTTTCTGCTTCTAATGGTCCAGCTAAAGCCGGTCTGGCAGCAGATACAGGAGCCGGTCCTTCCAAAGATGCGTTCATAAGACGGGCTCGTTCTTATTTTTTCATTCAGTATTTTTTATTTCATTATTCAACCAACAGTAACTCATCAATCTTTATGAAGGAAATAACCTCTGGTAGTTATTCGTCCTGGAATAATTCAAACTAACACACCCCCTTAACATATACTTGGTTGGTGGGAACATTCTGGATTATTGGTGATAATTTTCATTAATCTTGTGATTTCATTGTAAACGTTTAATAAATTGGCTCCATGTCGCCGAGCTTTGACAGTGAGATCACTATTTGGGGTTTTTAGGGTGCATTCCAGTTCCCGACAGTCTGTGGGACTGAATCCCGCCCATGCGCACCTTACCACAATATAAAACATTAAATGATTACAACAAATATACTTTGAATGTTAAATTAATGCAAAAAAACATAAATATACCCAAAATAAACGATGTATCCAGCTGTTCTGCAATTTGTCTATATTTGAAAAATAAAATAAATATAGTTATTTACATAAACAAATATCTCAAAATAAACTTTATTGAGCTTTTGTGCAATACTGGAACGTTCCAAATCTATTGTGATAATGACACCCAACAAACTGCCTGCGATAAACTCAGAATAACTTATAGAAATTGTGCCGAGAAAAATGGCAAAAAATTAAAATAACGATCAAAATTCGATTAATTGCACAGCCCGAATGAAGAGAATGTGCAGCAACGTGCAGCTCGCAACCAAATAAAATACAAATAAAAACATATTCTTATTTATTCTTTAATCCTTAAATCTTTATCCTTAAAACACTTTTCATTTAATCTGAATTAGAGCTTTAATAATAAATACACAAATATATATATATATATATATTTATTTATGGGTACATGAATAAAAACTAACATCTTCTCGGCAACAGCAATTCAGAAAGAGAAAAACCTGCAGACAGTTGAATATTTACTTGACTGGAATTATTTGGAGGCAGTTTGTTTGCAGGAAGGGCGGTGATATCCTCTGCAGCGGTGCACAGGTAGACGCTGCAGCACTTTCCCTTTTTATTTCAGATTTATATCACACTTTTTAAGGCAAGGTGTGGGATGCAAAAACGCGTGAAGCAAAATTCAACAACAGCAGAGACAACACAAATAAAAATAACAATATAAAATAAAAAACATACATTTATACTGTACATGGTGTTTTATTCTAAATAGCAGAGGGAACTGGTGAAAATGTGAAATTTATGAAAATATTTACTGATCGAAAAGCTGTTTTTAGTGAAAATTGTTCCAGTTTGGAGCTTGTGTGAAATGTTATTTTAGTAAAAGCTTCATAAATAAAGTGAACTTGAACTAATTTAAATAAGCTTGTAAAGCTAACGATGCTTCTCTTCTCTTTCTCTCTGTCACATCCAGATATTCGGGGTAAGTATTTTCCTCATGCATCTCTACAAAGAGCTGAAAACGATGGTCTGTTTGTGAATCTGGATCAAGTTTTCTTCCTCTAATTATCTGTAAATTCATCCAAATCAAGTTTAGCATCAACAATGATGGTTTATATGATTAAAACTAAGTCTTGTTTTATGTTTTATGAAAGGACCCAGCACCGGCCTAGAAGCTGAACTCTCTGGTTTAGGTGCCAAAGTTCTGGCCAAAGCTGAACTGGGCAGTTATTCTGCCTCTAATGGTCCAGTTACAGCTAAACTGGGCCTGGCGGCGGATACAGGAGCTGAGATCAGTCCCACACAGCTGGAAGTGAAGGTGCTGGGAACCGGCATCTCCTTTGGTCGGAAGATGGGCTACTCTCTGTTCGGCAGCGAGCTTTCCATCAGGCTGTGGTAGATCAGATTATTGCATCACGTCAAACAGACCGAGAAGTGATTATAAAACATGAAGACAACAAAGAATCCCTGTTCCTCACTTCATAAAATAAACAAACTCAGAAATGATCGTTTGTGTCGAGCCTCTTCCTTTAGGTTAAAAATTTCTGAAAATAAAGAATTGAACAAAAGATTTATATTAACAGCAGAGGCCTGCTCATTTCAAAATATAACTATAATAAAATATCGTATGGTTTGGTCAATTATAGTATTTTCCTCACTTGTTAACAAAAAAATTATATTGCAGCAAAGAACCAGGATAGAAAAGTAGAAATCTCTGATGAAATATTCTTCACAAATAGAGAAACATGTCAACAGACAAAAAAAACACAAAAAAACCCTCTGTTTAGGGATTATTTATTTATCTAAGCTGCAAAAACTCAAATCCTATCAAGTATGTATTTTTTCATTTCTAGTCAAAATATCTCATCACACTCATTACAAGACAAAATTACTTAACTCATTGACTGCCAGACCTTTTCCGAGCAGAGCTCTATATTGACAGGATTTTTAAGCATTTTCACTGATTTTGGGAGATCCACAGAATATTGTGTACTATGCCAATGCAAACACTGAATGTACCAAAGGAAAGCTTAGACTCTCTTCTTTTAACAGAAAAAAGCCATTTGTTTCTAGCTTTTTCCATTCTTTAGTTATCTGCAGTAGAACATGGCTTTGTTGCAGCGAAAATGCCTGTTTCTGACCAAAAAGCTGAGAAAACGAGCTTTGAATGCTGAGGTCCGCTTCAAGTGTTAAAGTCTTTGATGCCAATATTTTTTTACTTTAGTAACACCTTCATCATCTGATCAGCTGTTTACTTCTATGAAACAACAAATACAACACTGAGACAAGAGTTTTGGAGGCAAAATAATTATTTACTAGCTAGATAAGTCACAACAAGTTTGTTTCACAACATAATATTTGACAGAAGCAGAGAGCAGAAACGTCTCTCTACTCCTCCCCCTCCCTCATTCTCCTTCCACTGTAGCTTAGGTGCGCACGCAGTGCAGCCCCCCCCCCCCCCGCAGGAAAAAGCCGCGTGCTGTAGACTTACTTTCAATTTCAGCTGCCGCACTTCGCTGCTGTATTTCCATCGTGTCTTCGATCGATCGTGTCTGTCTGTCACCGATCACTTTTCCCACAAACTATCCTCCTTCATCCACCTCCTAAACTGCTTCCATTACGACCGGTCGCCATGTTCTCTACCCCCCGCTGCAGGATCCAGCACACTTCAGCCGGTTAGCTCTAACAACCGCTAACAACACAGGAAGCATCATAGAATCGCATCACTTCCTGGTAGGTTTTTTTAAGCTTGTCTGACACCGCCATCTGCTGGATTAGATGAAAACTACAGAAAAAATGATCATGAGCTCTTGGTACTCTCTGACAAGCTCCACCACAGATTAAAGTAGCTCCGCCGATTAAAACCCTTAATTAACGTGGAAACACGTGATTGGCAGCCAGTGAGTTAAAGGGGAAGTTCAGGATTTTTGACATAGGGCCTCATTTTCCAGTGAGCCAGGGTCCTACTCATCACTGGAGACAGTTTCTACATATTTCATCCCGTTATTCTAGTTCCAGGAGGTCGTCGATGCTAATGCTAGTGGAAGTCGATAGGAATCTGCTAGCCTGTCAATCTTAACCACTCCACAGAACATCTGAAGCAAATCATGTATAACTTCAGACTATCAGTGTAAATGCCGTGTTAACAGAATAATGTTACAAATAAAACTAACTTGAATTTCGTTGCATTTTGATTGTTGCTGCTGAGAAACTTTGCAAAGTTTTACTTCCTGTATTTGGCAGCAGAGTGATGTCATCTGCTGCTACGTGCATGAAGCAAAACAAATAAATAAATAACAACTCAGCACGCACAGTTAGTGATCCAATAACCCGTGCCTGAGATGGGTGTCAGAGGGCAGCACACACCTCAGCTCTGAGGAGCTGAGATTGGTCCTGAGAGGATGCAACGAACACACACAGGAAAAGATGGGGACACTTTCTATAAATGCCTAAATGCCTAAAACACCATCAGGATGCGTTTTTTCAGTATTTTTTTAAATATGTGATTTTACTTTTACTCAGTTACATTTTTGACCCGAGTAATTTACTTCATTACTTTGGAAATGCCCCCCATTGAGTTAAAAATTAAATGAAGGGGGAGAAAAATCCTCCTGAAGCAGCGTTTCTCTTCATGTTAAAGAGATAAAGAAGGAAATCCTCGACCGTGTCTCAGCCACAAACCAGACGATAATTCATCATGCAGATGCTGCAAATGTGTCTAATGCTAGTTTTCAGTGGGCAGAATATTCTGTGGAGCATTTCATTTCATTTCTTAAAGGTGCCATGACATCAAATGTCCCTTTTCTGGGGTTTTGGGAGTGTAATATGATCTGTTGTGCACTGATGAGGCCGTGTGAATGTCCAGAGTGAGAATCAAAGTTCCTGTTTATCAGTTCCTGTTGAATCAGACAGCAGCTTATCATTCAATGTAGTTCTATCATTCTACGTAATTCAATTGCCCCCCCCCCCCCCCCCCCCCCCCCCCCCCCCCCCCTCCCTGATTCAACTGCGTGAGTAGAGCCGAGTAACTGCTATGCAGTCAGGTCTGGGTTTTCAAACAAATGGATTTAAAAGAAAACTTTTGCAGCAACACTGAATGAGGCAACCACAATGTTGTCATTGTCAGTGAGTTTATTTATTTTCTAAATGCTGTCATGTCTGATAAACATAGTTCACTGTCTGAAATTCACATGATGCTAACAGATAGCCTTTAGCAAACTCCGACCACTAAAAAAAAAATCAAAGGTCAATGGCAGAAAAATGTGATATATGATTCAAAACTGTTTCTATTGATGTGTAATCGCTGTACTAGAATAACTGTTGTATGTTTATTTTCTGAAAATGAGTTATTTATATCTACTTGTTGGGCAGTGCACATATGGAGGCTGCCATACTTGTTCCACCATTTTTTCTACGGTGTTCCTAAATTTGGACAAGAAGAGATGTGTGCGAAGTAAGAACCTTCTGAACTTTAAAACTGCTGTACCAGCTTTGTTTAATGGCAGTTGGAGCACTGTTTTGGATCAGTAACGCCTTAAAATACATAAAAGCAGTTACTCATAGTCCAGTCATCGCTACACCTGAGACCACTGATACACTCAGACATGAAAACATCTTAATATCTGGGAAAGTTTGGCCACTAACAGCCACCGTACATTCACAACAGTTCTTGGACTATGAAGTCATTTGAAAGAAAACACATTTTCCAATCGTAGACATGGGTATAATACAAGGTTTGTTTTCCTCAAAACGTGTTTTTGGTTGCATACAGGATGTGACGTAGGCCTGTACCCGCTGATGACATCATGTTTCTGAGGTCTTCTGCTTTATTTGCAGAGAATGGATGAGCCCGTGCCAGCGCAGAAGCTGTCTCTCAGTCCTTCTGCAGTGAAGGACATGATTGACAACTTTGGGCGCATTCACAAAGCTTCTTTGGTTCCAATCAGAGTCCGTTTGCTCGGAAAGTCTGCTTCGTTTAGGGGAGGTGTGAATGCGCAAACGAACTCTGATCCAGAACAAACAACCGGACTCGGTCTCAGTCCGATTCAAGTGAACCGAAGACAGGAAGTGGACTACAAATTGCATTGCATTGTGGGTCAAACGTTGGACAACGTGGGTAAACGCTACGACAACAAACATACGTGAGGGACTGCGGTGCTTATAAAGATGGCTCGTGGTCATACGTGGAGTTACGAGGAAGTAAAAGCTTTAATGGATATCTGATCTGATGACATCATATCAGCTTCTCGTACTAAAATGATGTCGCTTTGTGGAGGAAACAGAAGTTGTGAGAACCTTCTTGTTCGTGCGTTTTGTCCTCGCCTACGTGAATCTGAAAGCAGTCCCACCTGAGATTCTCATTCTTGGCCCGTTTGGCTCTTTTGGAAATAGTGCAACGTGAACGCGATCTCGGTCCGGAAAACCACCCCCCGCCCCATCCGGACCGAGCCCCAAACCAGACCGAGACTCGCGGACTATGCTTTCTGAATGCAGCCATAGAGCGGCCCCCCACAGCTTCTGTTTCTGGCCCCTTTGCTGGTGCAGAAGCATCTGATGAGACAGATGAAGGCGTTCATGCTGGTGTAGGTGTGGGCAGTCTGAAGACTGAATGCAGCATTTTTGGTGCTGAAGCCAATGGGCCCAACGCTGGTTTGGGACTGGAAGCCGGTCCTTTAGGTGCCAGAGCTGAACTGGTGCTTCTGCTTCTGTCAGTCCAGTGAAAGCGAAAGTTGGCTTGTCAGCAGACATGGGAGCTGAGATCAGTCCCACACAGATTGCAGCTACGTTCCTGGGAACTGGCTTCTCCTTTGGATGCAGGATGGGCTTCTCTCTGTTTGGCTCTGAGGTTCAGTTTAAGCTGTGGTAGATCAGATTAGAGCATCATAGCGATGCCAAACTGCTACTGTACCGTAATCATCAGCATGCAGTTGTAGAAGATGGAAGGAAACATAAAGATGAACTCATATAAATGTCTTGTCACTTTATAAAACAAAGCTGGACTCAGAAGTGATCGTTTGTGTTGAGCATCTTTTATTTCAGCAGCATGCGACGATCTGAACATGAAAAGCAAATAAGTCATTTCATGAAAACTTGTTTTTCTTACAGCCAACATAAACTTTTAAACTCCCCCTCACAGCTGAGCAACATTTTTATCTGTAACTTACTGTGAGTAGAGATGACTCAGCGATTATAACCATCAAGCTGGTTTCCAGGAGGATGCAGCTCTACTTTCCCTCAGACTCGTAGATATTATAGATAAAAACTGTGAGTCTGAATCTGAAGGGGAGGCTTAATTTAACTATAACTCTGGCCCGTCTTGAGCAGAGGCATACAGTTGTGTGGGTGTCCACCTCCAGTCCTGCAGGTTTTCGATAAAACCTAAAATCTTAAACCTCTCTCCTCCTGATTGTTGCCACATTCGGCCCAAACATGTTGCTGCATTAATCTGATTAAGATGCTGCATCACTCGGGCCGACTTTGGGCCGGACTGTTGCATCTTGTGCTCAGCTGCTGTTACTGCAGCTCCCTAAAATGACGTTTAACTTCGAGTTATTCTGCACCGGCAGGAACCAGAAATGTCCACTAGGTGGCGACTCACGCAAAGTTCATCATGTCCTCAAAATGATTCATGCCCACCAATAAGGGATTATCACGCTTACCGGAAGTTCCCGGTATTTGGACACTTCCTCTTCCGGGCCATGTTAACGACAGCCATTCCTGCTCTGTTATACTGTTTAAATCGTATAAACTCCAAACATATTTAAGTTTTCATTCTAGACTGAAGTGATACTGGATCAAAAGCTGGATCAAAGCGATCGATTTGCCGCGGTGAAGGGACGAACTTTATAATAAAACACACGTTTGTTTGTCGCCGGTGGGGCACAACACCGGCACTTCACAGCATGCTAGCATTAGCCAGCTAGCGTTTACTGACGTGCTTAACATTGTGCGTCTTAAAACACACAAACATCTGAAAATTGGGTCTGTACCCCCCCGTTTCCAGTGGGACAACTGGGGACTGCCAAGAAAGGAGACGCTTTCAGATGCTTGTGTGTTTTCAGCCGCACAAAGTTAGGCACGTCATCGAGCTGGCTAATGCTAACCTGCTAACACGACTGTGCAGACTGCCAGCTACAAACAAACGTGTGTCGTTTTATTATAAAATTCGGTCCTTCACCGCGGCGAATCGGTCGTTTTGATCCACTTCTTCCTTAGCATCACTTCAGTCTGGAATGAAAACTTGGCATTGGCGTTTGTCCGATTTACAAAGTTTAACAGAGTAGTAGCTGGCGGACTACTGTTAGCAGGTTAGCATTAGCCAGCTCGATAACGTGCCTAACTTTGTGCGGCTGAAAACACACAATCATCTGAAAGCGTCTCCTTTCTTGGCAGTCCCCAGTTGTTCCACTGGAAACGGGGGGGTACAGACCCGATTTTCAGATGTATGTGTGTTTTAAGACGCACAAAGTTAAGCACGTCGGTAAACGCTAGCTGGCTAATGCTAGCATGCCGGTGTTGTGCCCCACCGGCTACAAACAAACATGCTACGTTGTTTTATTATAAAGTTCGGCCCTTCACTCTGGAGAATCGCTTTGATCCACTTCTTCCTTAGTATCACTTCAGTCTGGAATCCGTGAAAATATCAGTAGGGTTTGCGTTTATTCACGTTATCTACGAAGTAAAGCAGGGACATTGAACTGGACCGGAAGTGGGCCGTCTAACTGTTTAAAACCGGAAGTTGGGAACACGGAAGCGTGATAATCCCCTATTAAAGAAAAGACTAAAATTACAACAGGAATTCAGACAACAGGAAAGTAAAGAAACTAATAATAAATAAAAATTTACAAAATTATAATTTAGTAATATGACATATTGGTTTTGATTTGTGATTGAAAATAATAATTAAAAAAAAAACTGACCAAGACACATTAGAGCAACTTTCCCATGAACATGGACCAACATACCTGTCAACAGGTGCAGACGTCTGATTGGACGTTAGTGTTGCTAAACAAAATTTTAGTTAAATGCTTTGTTTTATTTTATGTATATTTTCAATATTTCTGCTAAAACATTTTAAGTCAGTGTCATGATTTTCATAGAATTTTTATTTATTTTTAATTTAGTCAGTTCCATCTTATTTCACTGTCAGCTGATTTCTCCTTCTTTGATTGGAGGGTATGGATCATTTTGACGACTGTAGTTAACAAGTTCAGGTAAAAATTTATGTCAAACAGAATCAACTGAAAATGAGCACTTTACTCGTCATCTTACAGTCAGGATTCACACGTGGATCAAATGTTTTAGCACCAAATTCAATCAGAAAACGTGAAACATTTTGTTTATCGATTAATCTCATTAATAATTGCATCTGTTTGGGAACTTTTAAAGCTGAACTGAAACTCAAAGTTCTTTAAAGAGCAAAAAGTGAAGTTACGTTTTGGGTCTTTAAAACTCCAACAGGGAAACCGGCTTAGGTCTAAGCAGGACTGGACTCTCTTTTACTCCTTTAAATCCTGTGACTACAAACCTGAATCTCTGACTGCTTCAAGTGGACCAAACACAGGAAGCTCGAAACAAAGTGAAAGAAGTTTAAACTCATCAACATGTTGGAGTTTCTCTCTTAGAGGAAACCGGCAACGTTAAGTCACAGATTATCATCTTGTAAACTCACATCAGCATTTTTGTTCTTATTCAAGTGGATGTTTTACGCTTCTATATTATATATGAGGAACAAACTAACCAGCTCCTTTCTTAACCCTCAGTCTTAGTAGCCCTCAAAACCAAGTGTTAAAGGGGTAGTCCCCTTTTTTTTTTTTTAACCTGGATCTATTTTCTAGCATGAATCCGTTTATTTCCTCACTCAGACAGTTTTGGTGAAACATAAATTCCTTCAGGAGATATTTAGATTAACTCCAGATCAGCGTATGTCCGGTATAGTGAAAGTGATGACAGCAACCTGGCGCAGCCTCTAAATAAGACGTTATCTGCCACAAACTCCTTCATTTCACAAATGTTTTGCTACGAAGCATTAGTTGGACCCCCCCTGTGAGCTGGAAGCGGCTTTGAGTTGCTTAATTGTGTTGATCCGTCCTTATTTACAGACATTTACTTGCCATGGTGTCGCATAACAGTGACATCATCAAAGCCGCATTCATGCCAAGTGTATGGCCCCGTCCCAACACCCGCACTTCCCCCCTTGCGCCCCTAGAATGCTCCCGTTGAGGGGTAGAAGTGCGTAGTGTGTCCCAGTTCTCCAGAGCTGCTCGAGGGCGGAAGTCCGTCATGCCAGTTTTGCGCCCTCAATCCACACTTCAGTGAAGTCCGCATCAATGCAGACTTCACCGAAGCATATTGCCCATAATTCATTGCTGCATGTGACGTTTTGAACCATAAAGGCGGAACATGTCCATGTTTGGTGATGAGCTCCTGCCTGTGGTGAAAAAAATGCCATTTCAGATGTAAACATTGAAATATTTAATCTTTTATGCTGTAGGTGAAATAATTACTGTAGTTTGCCATGTTACTTCTGAATATACTTTGAATATTATAATTCAAAGCATTTGAATAATGAAAGTTATCAGTTTACTGATAAAAGTAGCTAAATTAATTTTTTATTTTAAAACTTTATTTATAGGTAAGTCCAGTCGAGACACAACGTCTTTAACAAGGGAGACCTGTTTACCTGACATAGTTTAGTTTAGTTTACTTTAGTTTATTATGGATCCCCATTAGACTTCACCAGTGAAGAATATTCTTCCTGGGATCCAGATCAACATCAATTTTGAACATACAATCAACAAAAACACAGGTTAACTAAATTAAAATACAATACTAAGCAAACATTTTAATGAAAAAAGCAAAAACTAAATAAGTATACAATACCAAAGGATCTATTTACAATTAAATTAAGGATAAAAATAATTATGCAGCCATACTTCTGTAAGCTTTACAACTCATGTGATTAATACGGGTCTCAGTTTCCAGTGTAACTCAAAGAACTTATACATGTCTTTATGAACATGTGGACATTTATGGACATTCTATGCAACAATAACAGTCACAGATCAGACAATTTAATGATTATTATACATTTGTTTAGAATGTAACAGTTATTTAACCTGTACTGGTGAAATTCTACAGCCATCTTACATAAATTAGTTCAGTAATTCATTTATTTATTAATTAAACTTGTGTGGATTTCATAACATCTATTTTACAAGAACAGATCAAATGAACTTTATTCAGTTAAAAAATGACGTCTCTTCACCAGGAACAGAGATGAAGCTGAGTTTGGCAGCAATGACATGAAATCACGTGGTGCAAAATGGAGGAACCATCACTGTCCCAGTTCTGCCTTTTTCCCGCACTAACCTGCACACTCCAACCCTTAATGTGCACTTCTGCCAAGTGCGCACTTCATACAAGGGTGTAGGGTTTAGGGTGGGTATTGGGACGGGGCCTATCTATCTGCGGCTTGCAACCCAGTGGGCGTGTCATAGTGTGGGCGTGTCGCGTTGTGGGCGTGTCGCGTTGTGGGTGGGTCTGGTTAGGTTTAGGGGAAGGGTCAGGGGTAGGGTTAGATTTTACCGTGCTCTCATTGGCCTGGTGGGCGTGTCGTCGAGTAACGTCACACTACGACCACCAAAACTGTCTGAGTGAGGAAATGAACGGATTCATGCTAGAAAATAGATCCAGGTTAAAAAAAAAAAGGGAACTACCCCTTTAACACTTGGTTTTGAGGGCTACTAAGACTGAGGGTTAAGAAAGGAGCTGGTTAGTTTGTTCCTCATATATAATATAGAAGCGTAAAACATCCACTTGAATAAGAACAAAAATGCTGATGTGAGTTTACAAGATGATAATCTGTGACTTAACGTTGCCGGTTTCCTCTAAGAGAGAAACTCCAACATGTTGATGAGTTTAATCTACTTTCACTTTGTTTCGAGCTTCCTGTGTTTGGTCCACTTGAAGCAGTCAGAGATTCAGGTTTGTAGTCACAGGATTTAAAGGAGTAAAAGAGAGTCCAGTCCTGCTTAGACCTAAGCCGGTTTCCCTGTTGGAGTTTTAAAGACCCAAAACGTAACTTCACTTTTTGCTCTTTAAAGAACTTTGAGTTTCAGTTCAGCTTTAAAAGTACTCAAACAAAAGATGCAATTATTCGTGCTCTCAGTGGCCTGGTGGGCGTGTCGTCGAGTAACGTCACACTACAACACGCCCCTGTCTTGCGAGCCGCAGATAGACCCTTCTCACATAAAAGTGTTTTCTGAACGTGCCTGCGGGGGATATATATCATCCATAGCGGCTGTTTTGTTTGCAGAAATACTGGTGTGAATGTGAACCGGACTAGAACTGCAACATTGTTATGTTTGGGCCAAACCGAACCAAACCAAACCAAACTGAACCACTGTTCCGGACTAACAGGTGTGAAACCAACGAATTATCTTCAAATATTCTCTCACCAAAATGCTTCATTGAGGTCAATAAATGATGTGATGTTTTTGCTTTAGTTTCTTAGAAGTGCAGCGAGCATCTTAAATATGACAAAGTTCAACATCTGAGCAAACTTCTTTTTATAGTAACTAAGATTGACATATAATTTGGATTTAATGCGATCCAGTTGAATAAATTAGCGAAGATTCAGACATCAGAGGTTTGTGTAGACCGGATCAGCAGAGCAGGGGAAGTCTGCACATTTCTGACAGGTCCGGATCTGGAATCAGACCGAGAGATTTCACTTCACTCACTTATTAATGATGGAATTAAACGTCTGACACGATGAAGCTGAAACTGTCGGGTAGGTGTGGAAGAACTCACCTGCAGGTGGTCGTTCCTGTCGTGTGACTGCCCTCTGGTGGTCAAACCTGCACATTAAACTCTAAAAGTCACATTTCTTCTTCCTTCTGAGAAAATCCAAACATGTTGGAGAGAAACTCACCATCAGAGCTGCTTCTGAGCTTCAAGCTGTAGAGCAGCAGAACAACGGCAGCAAACAGCACAGCGACGCAGACGGACAGAGGAAGGACGTAACCTGAAGAGAGGACACGTCACCGTGGGGGAACTGCAACTTACATGCGTCTGGATGAAGAGGACGTTCATGTTCATACACGGTTTGTTCTGCTGGAATCATCACTTTTATTATTACATCACTCTCTCACCTGCTAAAGCATCACAGACTCATGTAGAAGTTCACAGTGATTTCATAAACATCGTTTCAAATATGACGAAAAAGGATGGAAATTAGCTTTGTAATCCTGCGTATTTACATTTTATGCTCATTAATATGCACCGTCCCTTTTTAAATAAATAAAAAAACTCAAATAAACGTCCTCCATCTCCACATTAAATATTAAACACGTTAAATATCTGAAAATGTTGGGAAAATGTATCCTGGGAGATCATACTATGAAAAAAAAATATTTACAATAAATGGTGAGAAATTTAAGGAAGACATTATAAGCTGGATTCATGCCGATTCAGATTCATATTTGTTATCTGAAAAGTGTTAAAATAAATATTAAAGATGAGGACCGGTTGTCAGGGTAGCGGGTTTTAGCTGTGCAGGTCTGAACCTTTATTTCTGACCTTCTGCTCCGGTTTCCTCCGTCTGCTGCTGTTCAGGCTCGTCAGCTGGAGTCTTCAGGCCTGTGAACAACAAAAACGTCACGTTTGCACATAAATGATCATCAGAAAGCGAGTCACAGTCTGTGTTATATGTGGTTCTGCTGTCAGGAAGCGTGTGTGGATATTTAAAACATCAGCACCTGCATGAGGAGACGGAAGCGAAACAGGTCTGGTATCTGCACCAGGTTTTTATCAGGACAGGAGCCCATGCTGTCAGCATAAAAACATCATTACTGTGTTTATTCTGACACGTCTTTCCGTTTCCATCTTGATTTTCATGCGTTACTTCGCCCGCAGCTTCGACTCAACCCTGCAAAGTTATATGTTGTCTGAGTTTTACGGTTTTATGTAAATTTCTCTGTCACACTGAAAATGAACAGGAATCATGTGAAAAGACTAAACATGCAGACGTACGTTTCCATAGAAACCTCATTCAAATCACAGTAAACCTTTTTTTTTTTTTTTAAATGAAATTGCCCCCAAATCTCCCACAATCCAAATAATTTTAGGGGTTGTGACATCACTGCAAAAGAATAGATAAATAAAAAGAAAGGAGAGGAATGTACTCTCCATTTACTAAATAAATTGAGATTTTTATCAGGGCTGTAAGTAATAACACATTAATGCAAAGAGATTAATCTGTAGAACTAATGAGGGTTTTTCATCCATAAATATCAGACTTATTCACGTCATATTGAAAGTCTGAATTTTAAATCATCCCGGTGAGAGAAGCTGCTTTCAGGCATGCCGGTGTCGTGTTCCAGCGGTGAACCAAATCCACCAAAAAAGAAAAAACCTTTATCCTCCTTATTTATGAAGATTGTGAGTTTTCCAGTCGCACATGCTGCAGCATGAACCATGTGACGCTGTATGTAACACATCAAGGACCGGATCTATCAAAGGTTTGCGTGTATGAAAACGTGTACAAAAAAATGTACAAACTGATCTACGAACAGCGTGCAAAAAGGGTTGTGTCTGTTCCATGTAGTACTTCTGCTGCAATAAATATGCAATATGGGGCGTTTACACGCAGTTGTGTGTGTTGGGAGGAAAAAATGCGTTTAGTTCTCATTGTTCACAACGTTTGCAGCCGCTGTAGCTTAAAGGGAAAGTACACCCACAGAATGATGGTCCTTCATCTTCTCCTCATCCTCATGCTGAGCAAGACTCTGGAGCACTTTTTAATATCTCAAATGCAGCCGGAGATCGGACAGTTTTTCGTTTTCCACCAACTTTCATATAACAGAGTTCACCGGCGCTTGAAACAAAAAGGTCCATAAAAGTCCACAAATCATTCTGTGGGTGTACTATCCCTTTAATAGGAACAAAAGCTGCATTAATCGTGTCTTTTTATTTCCTCTTTTTCTCAACGTCACATTTTAACTTGGATTTTAGCGGCTGGACAGGATCACCAGCAGCGCGAGCCTCTGCACCAAAGTGACACCTCGTAACAGATGTCAGAGTTCTGCAGACAATTTTATTTGTTCAGCAGCTCCTGATCAATGTCCTCATAAATCGGCAATTTCTGAGGCTCTGCACACATATTTTTCACAAATATTCTCTCAAAAGTACAATATTGGTCTTTATGAGGCCAGAAGTACCGATATACTATGAAAAAGGGTCCAAAGTAATATAAAGTACAAATTTGTACCATTTCAACCCTAAGGGTACCTGCAGCATTGAAACATGTACATAAAACTATAAGTAGCTCTAAACAGTAGTATAATTATAGTTATTATATTATGATTTTCATAGTAATCATAGTAATAATAACATGTATAATTATATATGTGTTTGGCCTAATATTTCTATAATTATTCATTTCTTATTAGCATCTTTGATTGTTGTCATGATCTCTATTTTATTGACTTTTATTCATCATTTTTAATTGGTTTAATTGTACTTTATTAACTCATACAGCTTGATAAGGTACAAAAATGGACCATGAAGGTACAGAAATGTCTTTCAGAAAGGAACCCCCCAGCAACAAGCTTTGGACCCAACTGGTACCTCAGTGTTTGAGTGTGTAGATACATGTTGTATTATTTACATTTTTATACTAATCACGCTTATTTTAGATTATATTTTCATTCCCTCCTGCACTAAAATCTCCCTCTGTGTCATGTTTGTCCTCTCTCACAATCCTCCACGCTGCAAACCTCAGAAACCCTCATTTATATCAGGATGTTTCCAAATGTTTGCACCTTTACTTTAATAAATCACCCGCAAACCCTGGTTCAAAATTCTGGATTGCACGTGCAGATTAGAGCATGCACATTTGGATCTAGTAGATCCAGTCCTATGTGGGATTTCATCTGACATCATCATCATTTTCATGGACTTTGGGGTTTTCTCTCAGACTGCAGGACTCCCCCCCAGCTTCTGTTCAAACTTTTACCACCTTACAGTACTCTGATGTACAAACTGATGTTTCAAACAGTACGAATACTCCAACAAACTCACCGTCCGTTACTGCGACTTGAAACTCCTGGTGGGAGTCTGGGAGGAACGGCCTCTTTAACACGCAGCAGTAGCGTCCGGCGTCGGACCGGGTCAGCTGGGTGATGCTCACGTGCAGAACTGTGGAGGATACTGGAAACGTTCCCTCCCGGTACCCGATGCTGTACCTGCCTCTCTGAGCTGCCTCGCCCTCCGTTTCAATCAGGATGTCTCCGTCTTTGCAGGCGTCCCGACGGAGAAGTTTTCCTCTTCCAGAGAAGGAGAAGGTGCACGCGGCTGTGAGACTTCCTCCTTCGGTTCGGATGAAGGTTTCTGCTCTGACGAGGTCACCGTTTCCGTCCCACAGCGCTGTGAGACGAGGCAGTTTTATTTATGAACTGGCTCCAGCGTTACATCTGATCCTCCACTATCTGATCCCAGCTTTTTCATAAAGTACAGATCCTGAGTCTCGCAGCAAAAATGCTTTATAATCAGCTGCATTTGGAGAGAAAATGAGAAGCAGTGAAATTATTCAGCATGTCTGTTCTCACCTGAGACGATGAAGACGAGGAGAACATGGTGGATTTTCATTGTCACGGTGAAACGCATCCTGTAGCTGGAAGAGCTGCATCTACTTCATCCAGTCTGTGGATGGATGAGGAGGAGGAAGCGGTGACATCACGTCTCTGTCACCTGCTTTGGTTTCACAGAAGTGATCTGTGATTATATTTAGTTCTGAAAAACTCAAAACAGTTTAAGAAATTTCATAAAGTTGATATAAAACTGCAGTTATTAGTTTATTTGACAGGCGGCTGAGGAGGACAGAGGTCCAGCTGCTGGACTCTGACCTGAGGTCTGTGTGGATTTATGAGCGTGGACATCTCCATGCAGGAGGAAACGTCACAAGCAACGCCTCTACTCCCCCCCCCCCCCCTCTGAATAAACTCACATTTGCTGGTTTTACGGGAAAACACGTCTCAGTTTTCCACCTAAAACAAATGCTGCAGCTCCAGTTTTCTGTTCAGTTTCTACATCTGAGACATTTTAAAGACCAGGTGCAACTCAGTGGCTTCCTCTTTCTGGTGTTACTATGGAAACGTGAGGGGGGTAATGTTGTACTGGAGTAAACTGATGGAGGAACTGAAGCCACTAAAAACAAACTTCATTTCTGGAGATTCTGACAGTTTTCCAGCCGCATGTGTGGATGATGCTGCAGGATGATCTGATATACGACGTTAACCGTTCAGTCATCCTATCCAAGTGTATCTATCTGCGGCTTGCAACCCAGGGGGCGTGTCCTATAGTGGGCGTGTCGCATAGTGGGTGGGTCTTGTTAGGTTTAGGGGAAGGGTCAGGGGTAGGGCTAGATTTTACCGTGCCCTCATGGGCCTGGGCACTCGATGACATGCCCCTGTCTTGCGAGCCGCAGATTGAGCCTTCTCGTCCCATCTGACGTTCTGGTCCAGACTCCTGACCAGCAGGTGGCAGTAATGCACCAAACCCCGAGAAAACAACATGAAGAAGTCGTCCTGCACTGAAAAAAAGGGGAATTAGCGATATGCACGACTCCACTACTTCCTGAACTTCAGACAGCACCTTTGTCTGCTGTCTTTCATGACAAACTGATTAATCCAGGTGTGTCTGAGGTCAGACACACCTGGATTAATCAGTTCTTCCAGTAGGGAAAGAAAATAAAATGAGTGTATCACATCTCCAATTGAGAATATTTTTTTCTGTTTTGTAGTTTAAACAAGTTTGGATTCTTATTGTTGGCTACGATGATTTTCAGCACAGCTATAAGTGACATCTTTACCTTTTAACAAATGAGCTCACCACCCAGAAACTCAACATGTCAGCTGCTTTCCTTGCTTTTTAGCTGCAAACTCAGTATAAAAAACGTATAATCTAGTTTGGACGCAAATTCATTTTCAATTGATAGGCAAGTCCTCACGTAGTTTCAAGCTTCACTGGTTTATTATGCCACTATAGCTGCACGTGAAACTCACACTGATGATTGAAAACACACTGGTTATAATGCAGGAAGAGGAAACACCATTCCAGCACCATCTGTTTGTATGTCTGCAGTATTATTACATTATTTTACATTATTACAAACCTAAAATCTGCCCTGACAAATGATGCATCCCCTCTGCAGACACAGGTTTGAGCAACTGTCCTTAAAACATCCTGAGCACGTCCCTGTGCACGATTGTGGCCCTCAAGTGTGAAAATGCATCGTGTATACAGCGGGAACAAAGACTGAAAAGGCTGAAGCAAAAGCTAAAACTGCCGATCCTACAACAACATTCCAACTTAATCCTCCAATTGAGGAAGAGAAAAAAGAAGAACTAGATATAAACTAGAAAATATGTTTTCTTTAACCGCATTTTCTCATTTTCCTTATCTCCTGCTTATAGCTTCGAAAACAAGATTCAACAATTGTGCGCTTAAAAATCAACAATGAATTGCAGAAACGTAAATTCAAATTAGCTTTATTCCAAAATGTTGGAACAGAAACACGTGTCCTTTGTTGCTTTTGGCACAAAAAACTTAAAACCATCTCTAAAGTCATATTTCCCTTCAGACATAGAAAAAATCTTTGTAAAGTTACAGGTAGTGAATTTGTTTTTGCCTTGTACATGATTTGCATTATCTTTAAATATACTAAAATAAATATACCTTAAATATACTGTCATTAAATTTCAAAACATGTTTCAATCTCACTGTATCAACATGAAATACACAGTTTATTGAATATGAATTTAATTCTATTTCTAAAGTTGCTGCCAAAGTAAATCATCGTTATGCAACCGGTAAATCCAACATGGTCTTTTTTCAGTGTGTGAACTGACCTGTAACCTGCATCCTTTCAGGTTTTAGATGATTATTATTCTGCTGCTCGTGCAGTCGAAACATTTATGATCATTCGCTCTCTGATCAGCACATCCACGGTAGTTTTAGGGTTGTGTTTTGCAACATGGATTGAAAAGTCAGGGATTGAACCACTGACTTGTTGAGTGGACAACCAGCGATGATAAATGCTGCATCCTCACTGCCGCAGTCTGACAGGATTCAACATCAAGGTTATTATAGTTCACTAAAACTAGCCAAGAACTGAAAACTAAAATTGAAAAAGCATTTCAGTTAACTGAAATGAAATAAAAACGACAGTTTTTTAACAAAACGATAACTAACTGAAACTGTATCGTGTCTTTACAAAACTAACTAAAACTAACTAAAATTATTGCAGAAACATCCTTAGTTTTAGTCTGTGTAAATTAATATAATACATCAGCCTTTTGGGTTGATATGAAATCTGTTTCTATTTAATCTTTTTACTTTGCTCTACTGGTTTCACTCCAAACTTTCTGATGATTTTGAATGTCACACCAGACAAACACCTCTAATTTAGTGAAAAGAAAACCCCCCAAAACTAAAACTAACACTGAAACTAATAAAAACTAAACTAAAACTAAACATTTTCCAAAAATAGAGACTAATAAAAACTAGCAAATCTGCTCAAAAAACTAACTAAAACTACCTGAATTGAAAAACAAAAAGTCAAAACGAAATAAAAACTGAAACCAATTAAAAATCCAAAACTATTATAACCTCGGTCAACATGAAACCAGAAACTAAGACTGGATCAAAGCAGCTCCACAAGCTGCAGATTCATGCAAAAGTACCCAACTGCAGTTACAATGACTGACAAGGGCGCCGCCATACATCCAATCCACACAGGAAGTCTCATGCAGAAGTTAGTTAAATACCGCCAAGAGTAACTACAGGGGTTAGACAAAGAAACTGAAACAGCTGCCATTTTAGTGTGGGAGGTTTCATGGCTGAGTTGGACCAGCCTGGTGGCTAATCTTCATTTATCTTCAGCAGAATTAAATGTGCACCTCAGCTCTCCCTGTTTCCACCAGAACTGTCCATCAGGAGCTCCACAGGGTGAATATACACGGTCAGGCTGCTAAAGCCAAACCTTTCGTCACTCGTGCCAATGCCAAATGTCGGTTTCAATGGTGCAAGGAGCACAAATCTTGGGCTGTGGACAATGTGAAACATGTATTGTTCTCTGATGAGTCCACTTTACTGTTTTCCCCACATCCGGGAGAGTTTCAGTGTAGAGAAGCCCCAAAGAAGTGGACCACCCAGATTGTTGCATGGCCAGAGTGAAGCATGGGGGTGGATCAGTGATGGTTTGGGCGGCCATATCACGGCATTTGCTTGGCCCAATGTGCTAGATGGGCGTGTCACTGCCAAGGACTACTGAACCATTCTGGAGGACCATGTGCATCCAAAGGTTCAAACATTGTATCCTGAAGGCGGTGCAGTGTATCAGGATGACAATGCACAAATACACACAGCAAGACTGGTGAAAGATTGGTTTGATGAACATGAAAGTGAAGTTGAACATCTCCCATCGCCTGCAAAGTCACCAGATCTAAATATTATTGAGCCACTTTGGGGAGTTTTGGAGGAGCGAGTCAGGAAACGTTTTCCTCCACCAGCATCACGTAGTGACCTGGCCACTATCCTGCAAGAAGTACGGCTTAAAATCCCTCCTGACCACTGTTCAGGACTTGTAGATGTCATTTCCAAGACGAATTGTCGCTGTATTGGCCGCAAAAGGAGGCCCCCCCCCATACTAATAAATGATTGTGGTCTAAAACCAAGTGCTTCACTTTCATTGTCTAACCCCTGTATCTGCGGCTTGCAAACAGCTGCGTGTGGTTGGGTGGTTAGGGTTAGGAGAAGGGTCAGGGTTAGGGTTAGATTTTAGTAAGTTAAACGACAAAAAAACTTCCGGTTGGGACTTCCGGCGTGGATCGGATATATGGCGACGTACCGTCCCTCTCCATTCATGATGTAAAGCTTGATTTTAACCGGAAATCCTCTAGAAATGTGTTAAAGAGGAGGGACTGTCATTAAAGGGGGGGTGAAAGAGGAAGAGAAGCTCCGTTAAACCATCATCATGAAGGTCAGACACACTTTAACATTATTATTCATTGTTCTAACAGATGCTTATATTGCTGCTTTCTGTCTCTTTAACATGTTTTAAGATTAATCACGTTTAAATCTAACGTCTACTTAACTGATTTAAAGGTGCTATAGAAGATGTTTGTGGTAATTCAGAAAAAATACAGTTGGCAAGTTTCTGAATAAAGTGCAGCCTGCTAAATAACACCCATTCAGCCCAGTTTTCTCCGTCGTCATGGGCAACCTGTGTCGGCTCCGTTTTACTTTAGATTCAGTGCGTTTGAAACCCCCCCATTTAAAACACCTTTCCATCTCATTTCAGAAAAGTCTGATAAAAGACGATGGTTTTGATGGTTTTATTATCTATCATCTGTTCTATTCGATCTTTTTCGAGCGATCTGAAGCACGAAGGTCTCCACGTGCTCTAACAGCAAACAGCTGACAGCGTGTGGACACGTGTTATCTGATGTAGAGACGTGAGACACTTTATTAGAAATCATTTACGACATTTTGTACATCTGATCTGACAGAGTGCAGGATGATTATGAGTCCAGCTGAATACATGAATGAGAGTGTGACTGTGTGAAAGTGGACTGCGTGTTTCTCCCGGAAACCTACTTCATGTTTATGATCAGTACACACTCACACATAGAGGTACTTAAAAGGGTCCAAAGCTTGTTGCTGGGGGGGGGGGGGTCCTTTCTGAAAGACATTTCTGTACCTTCATGGTCCATTTTTGTACCTTATCAAGCTGTATGAGTTAATAAAGTACAATTAAACCAATTAAAGATGATGAATAAAAGTCAATAAAATAGAGATTATGACAACAATCAAAGATGCTAATAATAAATGAATAATTATTATATAAATATTAGGCCAAACACATATATAATTATACATATAAGTATTACTATGATTACTATAATTATACTACAGTTTAGAAGTACTGCTATTTATAGTTATTATACAAGCTACACACATTTTTCAATGCTGCAGGTACCCTTAGGGTTGGAATGGTACAAATTTGTACTTTATATAACTTTGGACCCTTTTTCATAGTATATAGGTACTTCTGGCCTCATAAAGACCAATATTGTACTTTTGAGAGATCATTTGTAAAAAATGTACCTACAGGTACAGAAATGTTCCTGTCTCGTACCTGTTTCTGAGAGTTTGTTGGACACAAGCTTTTTTATCTGCTTATAAAAATGTTGCTTGGCTGTGAGGGAAGATTAAAAGTTTCCTTTGACTGTATCATCAGATAAACAATTTTTACTCTCCATGTTCAGACAGTCACATCCTGCTAAAATAAAAGAAAGATGTTCAGCACAAACGATCACTTCTGAGTCCAACTTTATTCTATAAAGTGACAATTCATCTTCATGTTTTTCTCTCCATCTTCTACAATTATGATCAATTTTTGCTTCCTTCAGTTATTAGAAAAGAAAAGAAAAGTCTTTGTTGTCATAACACAACAGTGTGCAGGAAATTAAGGTGCTCAACCAGTGAAGCGTGCATCAGAAAAAGAAAAGATCTCAGGTAAAGAACTCATTACCTTCTGATGATTAAGGCACATAAGCGGTTTGCTCTGTTTAGCTTGATGCGATATTCTGATCTACCACAGCTTGAAGGAAAACTCATTGCCAAACAGAGAGATCCCCATCTTACGGCCGAGGGAGAAGCCAGTTCCCAGCACTTTAGCTTCGACCCCTGCCAGACCGACATCCACTCCTGTGTCTGCTGACAGGCCGACTTTAGCTCTGAATGGACCAGCAGAGGCAGAAGCACTGGCCAGCTCGGCTCTGGCAAAAGCTTTGGCACCCAGAGGAGTGGCTGTGGCTCCTGCACCGACGTTGGGCCCTTTAGCCTCAGCGTCGAAAACGCTCCACTCAGCACGAGCGTGACCCACACCTGCAGCAGCCTTAGCTCCTGCCTTCGGGATGCGCTTCCTTGGTTTGTCCTCCAACCCCTCCGCATACGTCCCTGCATTTGCATAGGTACCAGCAGCAAAAGCATCGCCGGGCCGGTCGAAGGTGTCAATCATGTCCACCAATCCAGAGAAACTAGCAGAGACGTCTCCGCCGGCTCGGACCCCTATGTGAGCTGCAAATAAAGCAGAAGACCACAGAAACACAGAGAACACGGCTGTTTTATAAATGCTGCAGCTCTTTTAAAGTCAAACACCAAACTCTCAGTTTCTGAAGAGAGTTGTTACAGTAAATATTTATTGGATTTAATGGAGAACTGCTTTTGCCCAGTTGTAGATTGACTTTGTGGTGCTATTGTAAAGTTGGTGGTCTTTCTTTACCTGTTAGTTTGGGATCAAAGTTCAGATCACATAACCCACTCCAACATAAATTCATTATTATATAACAAGCTACACCATATTTAAAATGTACTGGCATTTACAAATTTTCTAGTATAGAGAAAATAGCATTTTCTCTCACAATAGCTTCATGCAGTAGCGGAGCCAGACATTTTGCACTGGGGTGGCCATAAGTAGATACCTCAGAACGCATGTAAACACACACACATTTATATATATATATATATATATATATATATACACACACACAACCAACTGTATGGGGTAGCTAGTGTGTAAAATAAAAAGGAAAAGTGGTTTGGAAGCAGTTTTGGGTCTCCCCTGTGAAGCAGAAGTTTTCTTTCCCAAATCGCAATATCTCAACGAGAAAAGCTTAAAAGAGGGATTTTCAACTTCTGCATGTCTGATCTTAAAAATTCCACCTAAATGGGATATTTTGTGTCTAAATTAAGAAAGGAAAGTGGTTTGGAAGCAGCCTGGGGTCCCTGTAACTGCTTCAGTGTTGGCCTGGTTAAAGCATGGGGGTGGCCGCGGCCACCCATGGCCACCCCGTAGCTCCGCCCCTGGCTTCATGTCAATACTGAACCAAAATCAGTACTTCTTTACAGCAGACACACACCCTGTTATCAAACTCAGCTCATTTTTGAAATAATGCATTTATGTAACAGCATTGCAGCTCAACAGCTTACTTTAAACGTACTGTAGGAGCGTCTGAAAACGAGAGGCCGCGGACCAATCAGAGTCCAACAAGAAGAAAGTTCTGTTCAGTCAATGTGTCAAAAACAAGCCACGAGACGTCCTCCATACACGGCCAGAAGAAAACGACATCTTTTTGTTCTTGTGGCTTCGATAATAATAATAAAGTTCTCACTTCTAAAACACCCCCCCGTCCCCCCCCCCCCCCCCCCCCCCTCTTCTCCCCCCCCCCCCCCCCTCTCCTCCTCCCCCCACCCTCCTTCCTCCCGTCCCCCCCCTCTCTTTTCTTCCCCTCCTTTCCTTGGCCGCTTTCCCTCTGCCCTCTGTTCCCTTCCCTTCCTCCCCTTCCCCTCCTTTTCCTTTCCTTTTTCCCTTTTCTCCTCCCTCCCCCCCCCCTCCCCTTCCCCTCCCCCCCCCCTCCTCCTCTTCTCCCCCTCCCCCCCCCCCCCCCCCAGCTTAAGAATCTCAGGGCTGCAGACTTTTGATGCTTTGTAAAAGGCCCAAGACCGTTTTAAACTTTTCCTTTACTGAATTTTGTTTATTTATTTAATATTTATACATTTTTATTTCCTTTAGTTTTTATTCATCTACTGTATTTGTGTATAACCCTTTGATTTATCTTCTACAACTATTAACTATCTTTATTCTTGTCACTCTCATCTATTTCTACAGTTTTTAGGGTTATTTGATCTTCAAAGGTTTCAGTGAAACATTATACTGAAATCCAACTTTACTCTCTATATTTTATTAGAAATTTGTTATACTCTTTGATATCAATTCGACAATGTACTGTTCTAATGATGTTCATAATAATTTATAAGTCTGGACTGTGATCATTTTACTCATCTGCAGACAGAAAACATGAAGAAGTGGTTGCAGTTTTCATCCTGGAACATTCCTGAAAGAAAATGTAAAGATTTACTCACCTCCAGCTTCTGGGAAAGAAGAAAGAAAGAAAAAGTTATTATAATGAGCTTAACTGAAAAACTATTTTTATGTCTTTGGAAACATGAAACCAAATTGGACCCAAGAAGATGAAGGTCAGTTTCAGAAGTGTACCTGCTGTCCACGCAGAGCCGGAGAACTCTTTTGGATCATGTTTTTCAGGTTCAGAGCTGTTTTTTATTTGGTATACTAGATTTCAGAAAATTGACAAAGACAAACGTGACATATAAGAACATGTTTTGGCAACATAATGGTAATAAAATAGATTGATATATAGAAGCAGAGTGACTGTGCTAATGCATAATTACAGTTTTATTAAAAATGCTGATAACTGGATGAATTTTAGTCTGCATACATTCAGCCTATACAGTAGATAAAGTAGATAAGTAAATAAAGAAAGATGACTAAACATTATTAGCTTAATTCAATAATATATTAAATTTTCTTTTCAGACATAAAAATCAAGCTGAAATTAAAATGAGCTTTTGCCAAACTGCTGTAAATGCAGGAATAACTGCACGTTTTCCTACCTGGCATCCTCAGTCCAAGCAGTTTCCCCTGAAACAAACAAAAACTGAAGCAAACACTAAAGTTAAAATATCACTTATGAATCCATCAGTGAAAATAACGTTAACCTACAGGAGCAAATAAAGAGAAAAAGCTGCACACAGCTGAATACTTACCGACGTGTCTGGAGAGAAGACTGAGCTGCTGCAGGCAGGAGGGGAGGTCATATATACTCGTCTGTATGGGAGACAAGACTGTGATAGACAAACACTAGCGTGTGTGTGTGTGTGTGTGGCGTGTACTTGCTACATTATGAGGACCATTTTGTTACTTTTAACCAGCAAAGTGAGGACATTTTGGCCGGTGCTCCCTAGAAAAAAAAAAAATCAAAGAAAAACCCAAATTTCTGAGGGTCAAGATTTGGTTTCAGAGTTTAGGTTGCAATCAGGTTTAGGACAACGGTTAGGTTCAGTTATGGTAGTTAGGGTTAGTGTAAGGGGCTAGGGAATGCATTATGAATGTCCTCACTAAGATAGAAATACAAGGATGTGAAAGTGAAACTATCTAACTTGTAAACCTGAACCTGAACTCACTCTGCACAACCCTTGTTTGTTGACAGGTTGGTAAACTGTCGCCATCTTGTGGTGGTTGTAGTGCATTACAGTCACATGCTGATAGACACAAAGATGCATAAGTTCAAGGTCAATCTATCTGATTTCTTATAGTTAAATGTCTGAAATCAGGGTTGAAATCCTGATAATCCAGAATCTAATCTAGATTTTATGGTGATATCAATAACAGAGTTGTTTGCCACTGAGATTATATATTCCATCAGGTTAAAACTTGAGATAAAAGCTTTGCTTGCTGTTATTTAATTCAGATTTAACTTAAAGCTACTCCAGAAAAAGCTGGACTGCATCACTGCTTTCTTCTTTGTAGATAGAAAGAACTGGGCCGGAAGTGGGCCGTCTAACTGTTTCAAACCGGAAGTTCGGAACACGGAAGCGTGATAATCCCCTATTAAGGAAAGAAAGCTGCTGTTTCACAAGAGAGACCCAAAACTGTTCCCAAACCACTTTTCCTTCTTATTTTAGACACGAACTACCACATACAGTTCAAATATTTGATTTGGTATAGTTAGGCATGTTTTTGTGTTATCGCTATCGGTGTCGGTCTTTAGGAGCTCAAATTTATCGGTTATCGTATCGGTTTTAAAAAATGGTTATCGTGCATCCCTAGCTGTTCAAAGAACAATAAAATGTAAACATAAATACTGTATAACTGTACAAGAAATTCACAGATGCGAATAAGAAACATTACAAAGGAATTAAACATGATAAACCCAAGTACAGGCAGCATTTATATAAAAACACAATACAAACAAACACTGAACTCTGTATATCGATTTATGCGATATGGTCCAATTCCATATCTCATTTAAAATATATATCGATCTGTTTTTCATATGGATATATCGCCCAGCCCTAGGTGCATTAACAGCTTAAAACTGACTGGGAGGCAGCGTCCTCACTGCTGCAGTGTAACAAGATGTCGACACGACACCACAAACTCTGATTGTATCAAAGCAGCTCCACAAGCTGCAGAGTCGTGATGTAAAGTTTGGTTTTAAGACGAAATCTTCTAGAAATGTGGTTACAGAGGAGGGACTGCCATTAAAGGAAGTGAGAAGTTTCTGGTTAACCAGTGAAAGAGGAAGAGGAGCTCTGTTACAACCATCATCATGAAGGTCGGACACACTTTAATCTTCGTCGTCCTCCTCCTCCTCAGTGAGTTTCTTCTCATTTCTCTGCTACTCTTCATTTTCTCTGCAGTGCAGCAGTTACTCATTGATGGTGATGAGTGAACTCTGCTTCATCTGCTCTGCGGGTGTTCAGAGTTAAATGAACTGGAACGAGTGCAGCTCATTAAAACTCGACTACAGCCGCAGGTCGATCCCTACTTCTCCAGACCCAGACTTCATCACATGGAAATGATGCTCGGACTTATTCAAACAAGTGATCAAGTATTCACATCGTAATCTTTCATATATTAACCATTAAAAAAAGAACTCGCAGTGTATTAAAACACTGACAGACTGTGTGGGAGCTTTGAGTAGCATTCATTGTGTGACTTTGTTCACACATTTGTTTTCCTTTTCTTTAATCTTGTTTAAGATAGATAGCTAGATAGATACTTAATTGATCCCCGAGCCCTGATTCAGCCAATTATGATTATGAATATGATAACTAGAAAATCAAAATATGATTCTGCCAATTTCTGGCACATAATTTCAAGTTCAAAACGTTCAGCCTCTGTTTAAATTTGTAATATCTGTTTTAGATTTAAAATTATTGATCATTTAAATAAATAATCAGTGATGATCCATTGAAATCAGTGAAGCCTTCAAACACCTTCAGTCTTCAGACCGAATAACTTCACCATACTTCCAGCTGGAGACACCATTTAACATTTAAACAAGTCAGGAAGAATTGAGCTATTGAACCCCAACATTTTATATTTTTTACACCATTTTTTAATTATATCAGTTTAAAAACATTAAAATCTTCAAAATTTCAACTCCTACAGAACTTTAAAGGTACAGTATGTAAAAAAGATCAAAGGTTAGTGGCAGAAAAATGTGATTTATAATTCAAAACTGTGTTTCTATTGATGTGTAATTGCTGCACTAGAACAGCTGTTATATGTTTATATGAGTCATTTATATCTACTTGCTGGGTGGTGCACATATGGAGGCTGCCATATTTGTTCCACTATTTTTACTACAATGTCCCTGAATGGACAAAAGAATGGGTGTGAAGTAAGAACCCACTGGACTTTAAAACTGCTGTACCAGCTTTGTTTAAAGGGAGTTAGAGCACCGTTTGGGATCAGTAATGTCTTAAAAGACATAAAAGTAGTTCCTCATAGTCCGTAGCTACACCTGAGACCACTGATCCACTCACAGATGAAAAACATCTTTATGTCTGGGAGAATTTTGACCACTAACAGCCACCATACATTCACTACAGTGCTTAGAATATGAAGTCACTTGAATGAAAACATATTTTCTTGCAATACCCATCTTTACCACTAGATGTCAGAACTCTTACATACAGTACCTTTTAGGGTGAATCCCATTTCACCCCTTAGCCCTTCCCCTCCGTTTTGCGCGTTCATGTGTAGGGGTAGGGGTGTCCCAATACCTGTAGGATGGAGGGGAAGGGCTATATACCCCTTCAAACGAAGATTTTTCGAGAGCACACTTCAAACGAAGGGGTATGAAAATCACTGGGACGATGGCTGCTACTGAGTCCAAAAACATCCACAAATGTAAATATTTCTCCATAAATAAAGTTTAAAAAGTGTGAAAACCATTATATAGTCTAGTTTAATGCTGTTTAAATGTTTAACGGTCATTTTTTTGCAAAATGCACATGAAAAAAAATGGCGAGTTCTACATTGACGCTTCAGTTATATAAACGCTACCAGGCTGAAAACCAGCGGTGCTCTGCAGCCCTGATAATCTAGATGATCAATAAGAAATTTGGCAGCATCGCTGCTGGTCTTCATGGGATAAAACACAGGCAGGGACGTCATGCAAAAATCCAATTTGCTTGTTAACGTTAATCCACAGCTGTAGACGGCTTGATTTCTCCAGATTTGCGCCAACAGCTCAGCGCATATCTGCTTCCACACAAGCCGGCGGAATCACTGATGACGTATGTGAATCTTGAAGGGGTGTCCCAATTTGAAGGGGTTGACTTTCACCCCTACCCCTTGTAGCTTCGTTTTAAGTGCAAGGGCCAAGGGGAAGGAGTAAGGGGTAGGGGTAAAAAAGAGAATTGGGATTGGGCCTAAACCACACTGATCGGAGGACATACAGTAGGACTAATATGGATCACTCTAAGTTCAAAAACTTCTGCTTCCTCTCCTTTCAGCCTTCACATCTTCAGCATACATTCAGGTAGAAACACCATTCAAACTTTAAACAACTCTCAGAATATTTTACTACTAAAATATATATCTTCATATTCATATTTTCAACCATTTTGTCATGGCTTCTTAGAAAAATTGGATATTTCAGCTCTCAATTTTAAAACAAACAAAAAATTCAAACAAATGCTCATAACTTCCAGACTTTTCATTGCACAGAGATAAATTTTACATCATTACATAGCTACACGTGTCAGCTTCAACATCATGTTTGGAGTGAAGTGGCTCAGGTGCACCGTTTTCAAACTATGGCTCACAAAGTCAACATTCCCCCCCCCATTTAAACTCCATTCATTTTCTGAGACCTGATCCAACATGTCAAATGTTTTTAACTGACCCACATTTAAATTCTGTTCACATTAGGATAAAATAAAATACATTGTTGAGTTCCTCAAAGCTTTCTGGACCTCAGGGGGAAAAAAATTTATATTGTTATCTCTTATGGTTTTCTTTCAGGGGTGAGTTGTTCTGGGGGTGTGCACGGGGCGTTTCAGTGCAGTTGTCACCATCAAAGTCTGTGTGTCTGCCATTTTCACACAACTAGACCCTGTTGTCATGACAACCTAAACAGCTCTCCCAGCTGTGTGGAGCAGGTTCACCATTGACCTAATTCCTATAGTTAAAACCATAGACCGTAAAAAAGGGGGCTGAACTTTTTACTACGTCATCCGTTGGTTTTCGAAGAGCTAAAAGTGAAGCAAGTCGGGTGTCCCGTTTTCACCATCTTTGCTGCGTTGCATGTGTCTTCACACCCGGAAAATACATAAATGGGCTAAGAGAGGCCTCAGGGCAAATGATCCACTCAGTGTTGCAGGACAGAGGAGGACCCGGGTGGGATTCGATCCCAAGACTCCTGGGTGAGGGTCATGCATGGAAACCAAAGGAATATCCCCTTGGCCAAGTAGCCAGGGCGCATGACAACTCGGTAGCATAGTGACGGGACCGTTAACTGCCACATCAGGGCTAAATGCTAACCGAGTGACCTCAAAATTAACAGAAGCTAACAAAGATTAGCCCCCTAATTAGGAGGCTAAAGGTAAGGTACGCT
>JALJCO010008588.1:0-30000 GCA_023101725.1 Atherinomorus stipes | reverse complement strand
CAGACAGCAGCCTATCATTCTACGTAGTTCTATCATTCTACGTAGTTCCATCATTCTACGTAGTTCTATCATTCTACGTAGTTCCATCATTCTACGTAGTTCCATCATTCTACGTAGTTCCATCATTCTATGTAGTTCTATCATTCTACGTAGTTCTATCATTCTACGTAATTTAATTCTCCAATAAGAGCACACTATCAAGTAAACAGCGCCCCCCTAACGGTTTATGCACTGTCCGCTCCCCCTCCCTCCCTGTCTGATTCAGCTTCGTGTATGGAGCTAGTAGTAACTTCTCTGCAGTCAGGTCTGGATTTTCAAACAAATGGATTTAAAAGCAAACTTCTGCAGCAACACTGAGGGAGGGGGCCACAACCTTGTCATTACCTGAAGTTTATTTATTTTCTAAATGCTGTCTTGTCTATAAACGTAGCTCACTCTGTCTAAAGTGCCCATGTTCTAGCAGTTAGCCTTAGCAAACTCCGACGCAGCTTGACCTAGATTCTCCAAAACATAGCCAAATAGTGACCAATCAGAAAGTCAACGTGGTCTCCGGGTAAAGCCCATATCATCACCGGACCCAACTGTATTACTGAGGAAGTGAGGTCTGGCGTTTCAAAACAATACTCCGCTAAAAATCTGTTTTCTTTAGATTTACATAAAAGAATGCCAACAACAAAACTAGTTTTAACTTTATGTCATCACTCCTTTAAGGCTTATTTCATCAAAATTTAGCTTATTCTGTTGGTAGAATGTTTTTACTCATTACAAGCAAAAATATCTTTCTTTTTTTTTTACTTATTTTAAGAGTGACCAAGAAATTAGAAAAATAACTTGGTAAGATTTGAGTTTTTGCAGTGCATCTCAGGATTTGGCCAAGGACACACAGGTCGCACCATTGCTGACATGTAAAATAACATGAGGAAAGGTGGGTAGGTGGAGAAAAACCAGGTGTTCAAACTCTGCACCTACACAGGCGCTGAATTAGGATGCAAAGAAACGCACCTTACGAGAAAGCACATACTCAGACAATCACAACACAGACAAACACATATGGAAGGGCGGGATGGGCGGGGGGAGGGTGCGCACTACTACGCACCCATCAAACCCGGCTACCCGGAAGTGGAACGACATACAGTAGGCGCTGAGTCGTCAGGAATGTGTGTCAGCGACGTGTGTGTCTGTGGGTGTGCGTGAATGTGAGTCTGCGGTATCTCAGGTGTCTGCCTGCAGATGGTAAGAGCGGCCCTGGGAGTCCAGATGCCGACAGGCCTGTGGGAGGGGGGTGGGGGGCCAGGGGCGCCCGCAGAAATTTTTTCTGGGGGTGGCCACGGGGTGGCCAGAGAAAATAGCAGGGTGGCCAAGGGTTATTAAAGGATAACTTTTGTTTTTTTGAACCTGGACTTCATTTCTGGAATTTATAGAGTAACCTACGTGCATTTACTCATCAGTAACATTTCTGCATCACTCTGACTCCTTTGGACACTATTTAGTTTAGTCGTAGATCTGCGTATATCCATATAATGGCAGTGAAAGGGGCAGAATGAACGGGCCTCTGACATTATCTCACCAAACTTCCTTAATTTCAACAATACACTGTAAAAACTCAAATCTTATTAATCTTAATCTAATTTCTAATCAAAATATCTCACCTCACTCAAATTAAGACAAAACCACCTAAAAGAAACATTTCAGTGAGTATAGGAACTTGTTTTAAGACAAATGCATCTTATTTCAAGAAATATAAGAAAATATCTTTGGCAGATTTTTTTATACCTATTTTAAGAGTGGCTAGACTTTTTTTCTGTAATAAGCAGTTCAGTTGTGTGTTCAACAAATACTCACAAAACTTCACTATACACCTCACTCACACCACCAGAGCTAAGACGCAATTGATATAACAAACTAAATGGGGGTAGAGGGTGTCGGCCCATAGGCAGTAAGAGGTGCTAATGTGAAAGGGGCATAGAAATTGGTTGGGGCAGTTCTGGGTGGCACCTTCCTGGATAATTTGCATAAGAAAGGCGAGTTGATTAGGCGAACAGACCTGTGGGGGACTACACAAAACACCAATGGCAGAAGGTGGTCGGTCTAGGTAATAATTTTATTCATTTTATTTTTATTACCTAAATTTTCAAATAAAGCAAAGCCTCTCAACACATTAAAGACAAAAAATTTATAAATGAAAATATAATTTTTGCAGGGGTGGCCAGCTTTTTGTTCAGGGGGGCACTGGCCACCCCTTGGGGGCGTCCCTGTGGGGGGCAGAGTGTCGTTCCTCATCACATCCTGGGAACTTTTGTAGATGCCAGCTTTCCCACTGACATCTCAGGGAGTCAGGTTAGATGACAGTAGATGCTTTGGTTTCAGGCTGGAGGGTTATGACCGTCTGCCTTAATCCCGGCACACACGGTGCGATTTTTGCCCGTTTTTGAGCCGATTTTCCAGTCGTGTGACAAGTTTGGCGATCGGGCCAACTCTTGGCCAAATCGTGTGTCATGCAGTACACTAGAGGGTCACGAGAGGTGATTGGGACCTCACGCTCCCGATCAGAAATCGTGAGGCGCAAGAAAATCAAACCTGTTTGATATTTTGGTCGTGAGTGAATCTCATGTTGAAGCGGAGACTGAGAACTCTTTCCTCAGAGATTTTCACATTTCACATGTGTGAAACAAAAACTGAGGTAAACCAGAGGCAGCATGGCGACCCGGCGTGTCATTTAGATGGAGTTCTCGTAGAACCGACAGACCGTCCAGCCCACGTCTGCTCAGACACTTCCTCTTCCACGCACGACTTTTATTTTTGGTGAATTCTTCACAAAGAAAGAACGCAAATCGCCGAGGCAGCGTTTTTTTGGTGATAGCATACTGTTGTTACTGTCGTCTTCTTCGTTGTTTTCTTCTTCTACCGCTAGCTGTATTTATTGCGTTGCATGTCGGGATTGTTCAAGACCCCAACATGTTTTTGAGGACGTGCAGTGTGAGTAGTAAGATCGCATCCGAGCGTCGGTTCGTACAGTATGAGGACAGACATCGCAAGCTGTGAACTTTTAAACTCTGCGACTGATTCGCACAATTTTAGTTGGAGCTGCGAGCAACAATTGAAAAAAATCGCACAGTGTAACCCCGGCTTTAGATTCCTCCAGCTAGCCTGGCAGCAGCGGTTTTACGGTGCGTACACACCAAACGTGATTTGGGCGTCAGGGTTACATTCGAAGTCAATGGCCGACGTGCGTCCAGGAGGCGGTGAAATGTCTGCGGCGCATTGTGGTTTCAGAGTTTTGGTGTTCGATGCACCTGACGCGCGTCAAACGCCAGAGTTGGAAAATCTGAACTTTTGCAGCGTTGACACGGAGTGTTAACCAATCACAGACTCAGTATGTCTCAGTGTCGTAACGCAGACACATTTTCTGACAGGACTGGAAATACCGAGGAGACCCTGGGGAATCTCTTCACTCCACGGAGACAGTGGAGGATAAACTGGGATCTGCGGGTTGATGACCTGCTGTCCTGATGCGGGACTGCGGGCCATTAAACTGGGCCGGGTCAAACAAAAGCTGCGCCCATTTTGGGCGTACGGCTCCTGGAGTAAACGGAAACCCACCAAACACAGAACACTTCTGAACAATCTAATGAATCCAGACACGGCGCAGAGATGCTCGACAACGTTGTTCTCTGGCCTCATGGAGCAAACAAAGTCAAGCAGTTGCTCACTTTCATCCACCATCGTACAAAGACACAGGCAACGGAAAATAACCGGGTCCACCACCTCATTCTAGACGCTCGTCAACAGCTTTTTGGTCTCTGAATGTCAGCATCTGATTTCATGTGAATCGGCGTCCGACTTTGGGTGTTTTTCACGCCCGAATCGCGTTTGGTCTGAACACGGCGTTAGACCAATCAGAGCAGGGGTCAGCTGCTTCGTTTCAAGGGCACAGTCTCATGAGAAGAGAACACAACAAAGATCATTCAAGGATTTTAAAAATCACTGTATCGTTAATGAAATAATATAACTTTGAGTTTTTATAACTTAATAAAACTGAGATTCACTTTGGTTCCGCATCTCACATCAGGTGAAATTATCACATCTGGTTCTGCCGTTAGGGTGGCCACAGGGAACTGGACCCCTCCCCCCCCCCCCCCCCTAGAACCGCCCCTGGGTAACCCCAAAACAGCCAAATCAGGGGGGTCCATCTCCACCAAGCTGTGTATGCAGCCTCTCATAGATCTTTCGAATCCATCCCGCGGACGACGTCCGGATCTGTGGCCAGCCGGCAAAGCTGGACCAGAATGGCATCCAGCTTGTGGTTCAGCTCGTTCAACGCCAGTCTGAGTGCTGACCGCACGACTTATCCCCTCACAAGTGCCAGGCAGTTTGCCAGCTGCTAAAACAGCTCTCAAACTTTGCGATACACCTGGAAACTGCCACCACCAAACAGCAAAAACCCAGTTTTCATGAATCCAAACAGACCAGATCTTCAGCATCCAAGACAGACAGGACCGACAGGAACATGATTTTCCATTTGCCCCAGGAGTCGATCACGTACCCGGCCGGATGAGTAGTGTCGGGGCAGGACGGTTCCCCAGGTCCCGTTCTCCAGCTAGGGTCCCGTTCTCCAGCACTTCCAGACTTGATAACTATGATACAGCTACCACTCAGAAAGTGATATCATACCAAAATATCATCTATACATAGATCTTTCAAGAAATCATACGTGAGTTTCATCACCTTGAGTGGTACTGAATGGAGACATTTTTGTGTTTGGCCCATGGACCAAGAAAGAAACGCTGTAAATGATCCGTGTCTGTGTTTCTAAGTTTTTCACCAAGTTGCTTTTTGTAGGAGATAATCAGGCTGGATGTTCCAGGAAGGTGTGAGTTGGGGGGTGTCTGTGTTTTTTATTCAAGGCATCCATCCATCCATCCATCCATCCATCCATCCATCCATCCATCCATCCATCCATGTCATTATGAGACCATTTGTCCTCCACACACCGAGGCCGGATATAGGCATGGGCAAGGAAGGGCAATGCCCCCCAAATGCCATGGCTGCCCCCCCAAACACGATGGAATGCCAAAATCCCAAATTGAAAATTTATTTAAAGGAAAAAGGTCGGAGCGTATTTTTCTCTCTCTCTCATTTAAAGTAGCTCCTGATTGGTAGACACATAGGAAGGGCGTGTCCAGTCCGAGCCAGTCGCTTCACTTTCTTGTGGTCAACCTGAGCTCCACGTTTCATTCACTCCACGTTTCATTCAGTGACATTCGAGTGACATTTCTGGTTGCTAAGGCTAAAGCTAGCACAGCAAAGCTGCCCGTAGCAGTGCTGCAGCATTAGCAGCAGCAGAGAGCGAATCATTGCTGCTCCTCGACTCGCCACAAATTCTAACCATTCTAATCATGCGAGAGCTCTTTCTATGCTTTGTCTCGTGTTTTTCTCCCTTCCACTACACGATGCACGCTCAAAAATAGAGGTACCAGTTTGTTACTGGGGGGGTTCCTTTCTGAAAGACATTTCTGTACCTTCATGGTCCATTTTTGTACCTTATCAAGCTGTATGAGTTAATAAAGTACAATTAAACCAATTAAAAATGAGGAATAAATGTCAAAATAGAGATTTAGACAACAATCAAAGACGCTAATAATAAATGGATAATTATTACATGAATATTAGGCCAAACACATAAATAATTATACATATAATTATTACTATGATTATTATGAAAATCATAATATAATAACTATAATTATACTACTGTTTAGAAGTACTGCTATTTATAGTTACTGTACATTTTTCAATGCTGCAGGTACCCTTAGGGTTGAAATGGTACAAATTTGTACTTTATATTACTTTGGAGCCTTTTTCATAGTATATAGGTACTTCTGGCCTCATAAAGACCAATATTGTACTTTTGAGAGAACATTTGTAAAAAAAAATGTACCTACAGGTACAGAAATGATCCCGTCTCGTACCTCTATTTTTGAGTGTGTGCTGCATGTGAGGAAAAATTAAGTTACTCTGGCTCATGAGAAAGCCATAAGAACAGGCGTAAATATGGACGCATTTGTTAGGACTTTAACACAGAAAAGCAGGCGACTGATGTTGTAATGACTGATATGAACCAATAAAAATTATTTTAAAAAATACATCAAAAAGAAAAAAGATAGATTTACAAAGTAAAAAAAAATAATGCACAATTAAAAAAAAAAAAAAAGAAGACAAAAAATGACAAATGACAGTCTCCGTGGGGCTGTCTAAATCCTAAATCGGGCCTGCCACACACCCGTCTGTCTGTCCAGAACTAAACTGTCTCACTGCTTCATCCTGCAGGTGTGCTGCTTCTGCGTCTGTTCTTCACCATCATCATCATCCTCCTCCTCTCGTCTGCAGCTCTGCTGGTTTTCTGCAGGAACAGAAGCTCCGGTGAAGCTGAAGGTGACGACTCACATTCATGTTTCCATCACTGCAGAGGACGTTACTCTGACGTTCCTCACGCTCTTCCTGTAAACGTTTTTCAGAGCCGGCGGTGGAAATGGGGGCCGTGTCACCAGCATACAGGCCAGTCTGAGTCAGTGTAGAACAGCGGTTCTCAAACTGGGGGTGGCAGGATCATTTTAGGGGGTCGTCAGGTCATTGAAAAAAAGACCGGATCAGAGTCTGTACCGTACCGTCCTCCACTTATCCGGGATGCAGTTGTGAGGGGCAGCTGCCTCAGCAGGGGAGCCAGACTTCCCTCTCCCCCACCACAGCTTTTCCGGGGGGATCCCGAGGCGTTCCCAGGCCAGCTGAGAGACGTAGTCCCCCCAGCGTCTCCTGGGTCTTCCCCGGGGTCTCGTCCCGGTGGAACGTCACCAGGGACCAGACGCCTCCTCATCTGGCTCCTGTGGAGGAGCAGCGGCAAACCCCCCCATTCCTGTCTGTGAAGCAGACTGGTTGATAGAAGACAAACTGTCCTCCTGCAGCCCGTCAGCTCCATGAGGACATCACACCAAACCAGACACGAGGACGTCACCACCTCTGCTGCTCAGGACAAAGGACGTCCAGCTGAGGCAGGATTGCAGCTCTGAGCTCAGGAAACATGTCAGTCAGGAAGGAGAGAGTCAGGTCCAGTTTCAGTCATGATGATGCTTCTGAGAGTTTTAATGATGCGTTTGCTGAATGAAACTGTTACTAGTTGTAGGAAAAAGACTTTTGCAGCCTTGAACTGATCTGATGTGGTGAATTTCTGGATCTTTCTGGTGGAAAAAGGAAACTTTCTATACAACTGTAAGTTTTTAATGTTCTTTACCAGCTTTCTCCATTTTCCAGTTTAATTCTTTTATTTCAGCTTGCAGTGTTTTAGTTTCACAGTGCAGGTGGGGAAGGTTGAAAGCTTTTAGGGAACATTTAATTTATGTGTTTGTGATCTGGTCATCTGGACGAGTAAATATGGTCAATAACATTAAAAACCATCAACAACTTTGTTTTGCAGTTTTTTGTATGAAAGGTGTTTTAGAAATAAAGATTAACTGATTTTCTAATTTGTTTACTCAGTCTGATGTTTACTTTGTTTTAAATGTTATAGGTGGCGCACGCACACTTATTTACATAATTATAAAGTGCAACTTGAGAAATGTAAGGCATGGAAGATGCCATTTCTACATAAGGCGTGTCTCATGTTGCATCTGCAGACTGCGAAGTGCAGATTCGTCGGCTGCATATGTCACGGCAGTGCGCCAAGTCCTGTCCCGTTTCAAAACCGTCTGGAGGATCCTCCGAATCCAGCCTCCACATCTGCACTCAGTTTGGCCTGAAACCAAAGATACATCACATCTATCCTTCGTGGCCTCGCCTATCCCAGAATTCATTGCACACAAGATTTTTTAAACTTTATGTACATACGCAGAATGTACAAACTCTCATGAGGGGAGTAACAAGAGGTGTGTCTCATGTTGAAGTGTGCAGACTGCGAAGTGCGCAGACTACGTAGGCTACGTAGTCCGCGCACTCAGAAGCAGCCTCCTGAAACAGTAGCTGCTGAAATGGGACATCCTAGCAGACGAGAATTACCCATAGTGCTCCACTCTCGTTGTGTAGTAACTGCAGACTCCACAGCTGTCTAGTTACAGCTTTCTTTCTGCTTTTTCCCTCAGCTACGTTGTTAGAAAAAAAAAGAGAAAGAACTAATATGGAATACATTTTATTCCTTTTCATTTGTCTGTCATTACCGGAATGTGGACACCCCACTAACCCCTTGTTAACCCATGAATAATATCAAACAAAGTGGATTTTCTGAGGCAAAAGCTTTTTCTTTCTTTCTCTTTCTTTCTTTCTTTCTGCCTGCCTGCATATTTCTAAATTTTCCACAGAGATTATCTGTTGTATCTTACCAGGAAACACTTCATTTAACACTTAAAAATCCATGAATATGACCCAATTACACTCGTAACTCTGCAGCTTCCTCCCATCTTCTGCAGGATGAAACAAAATACCTAACTTTGCCTGTTTTATTGATTTTTTCAATATTTCTCATCACTTAAAAAATGTCAAGTAGAATTGTAAAAAAGATCTGTTAAAAAAAAGTCTCCTATCCTTCTGTTTTAATATTTCCCTTTCTTTGAGCCCAGTCGTGATGATTAACTTCGTGTTTCCATCACTTTGTAACTATAATTTATTGTATATTGTGCGCTAAATATCTTATTTTCCTTTATTGTATTTAAACCCTTTTGTGCGTTTGTTCTTGATGTAGCCGTACAGTATTGTATAAAACTCCCTGATACTTCCCTCATGAGAGTTTGTACATTCTGCTTATGTAAATAAAGTTGTTTTTTTTTTAATCTTGTGTGCAATGAATTGTGGGATAGGCAAGGCCACGAAGGATACATGCAATGCATCCTTCGTTTCAGGCCAAACTGAGTGCTGGTTTGGAGGCTGGAATCAGAGGATCCTCCAGATATTTTTGAAACGGGACAGGACTTGGCGCGCTGCCGTGACGTATGCAGCCGATGAATCCGCACTGCGCAGTCTGCAGATGCAACATGAGACACACCCAAGGAGTTTTGTTCAATACTGTACACAGTTATATCAAGAACAAACGCACTGACAGGTTTGAACAATAAACATACTAATGGGTTCAAATAAAATAAAGGAAAATAAGATATTTAGCGCACAATATACAATAAATTATAGTCACAAAGCGATGGAAACACAAAGTTTGTCATCATGACTGGGCTTAAAGAAAGAGAAATATTACAACAGAAGGGTGGGAGACATTTTTTTTTACAGATCTTTTTTGCAATTCTACTTGACATTTTTTAAGTGATGATAAATATTGTAAAAATCAATAAATCAGGCAAAGTTAGGCATTTTGTTTTATCCCGCAGAAGATGGGAGGGAAGCTGCAGAGCTACAAGTGGAATATTTGGTTATATTCGTGGATTTTTTAGTGTTAAATGAAGTGTTTACTGATAAACAGAATCTCTGTGGAAAATGTAAAAATATGTGGGCAAACATTAAAAAAAGAGAAAGTGTTTGCCTCAGAAAATCCATTTTGTTTGATATTATTCATGGGTTAACAAGGGGTTAATGGGGTGTCCATGTTCACGGTTCCATATTAGTTCTCCCTTTTTTCTCACAACGTAGCTGAAGGAATAAGCAGAAAGAAAGCCGTCACTAGACAGCTGTGGAGTCTGCAGTTGCTAGGCAACGAGACTGGAGCACTATGGGTAATTCTCGTCTGCCAGGATGTCCCATTTCAGCAGCTCCCCCAAAGAGTTTTCCCTGGAAAACTCACACCTGAGAAATGAAGGAGCTCTCAGAATTGTCCACTTTCAGGTCACATTTGGTTTTATTTTCCATGAAGTTTATGATGCTTCTGAAATTAATGGAATTATCAGGGATGCATGTTTATGTGGCAGGACAGTGGAGGCCCGTTTGGGGACTGAACCTGTTCCCCAGGTAGGAGTCACACATGCCGACCAGTCAGCCAAAATAACGTAACCAGGACCATCATCATCCTCATGCAGGACCTGATGTTTACTCACGCAGGGAAATCTCAATCTGCTGCTTTTAGTGGCTCTTAAAAGAACTTCATGAGGTGTTCCTGATTGTACCAATGAATGAATGAATGAAATGAAATGAATAAAAAATACTTTATTCATACCAGAAGGGAAATTCAGCATTGTAAAAAACTTGTTCTTTTTAAACAATATAACATTATATGAAATTATAATATATAACAAAAATCCGTCAGTCAGTCGTGTTCTTTAGGGTGATGGCTGCTGGCAGGAATGAAGTTCTGTAGCCCATCTCTCCGAACTAATGAGGTGCGTTCCACATAAGTTTCAGTTTCCAATCAGCCACTAACAGTGTTTTCCTAACGAATCGGATGAAAATGACAAAATAAAGACGATAAATGCTTGGTTCTCTCTGAAAAGCTCCACCAGAGATTAAAACGGCTCCCCTGATTAAAACCCGCAATTAACATGTGAACACATGATTGGCAGTTAACGTTCGGATTTGAATCAATGTTTTTACACGTGAATGGCAGCCACTGAGTTTAAAAGCACAAAGTAGAAGAAGAATCTCTCAAATTTAGGGATGCCTGGATTAAATTTAGGGCGCTTCAGCACCCCAAAAATGGGTTAGAAATGCCTATGGTCCCTTCTCATCATGGAGGAGGTCTGGCCAACAAGGACAGCCACTGGTGCAAAGTTTAAAGTTCCAGGCTGGGTTCAGTCTGTACGATGATGATGATGATGATGATATGTGTTAGCATCCAGCGCTGGAACTGGATTCTGAAACACATTAACACAGTAAACAGATGCTTTTGAGAGTAATTAAATGCAATCTGACCCTGTGGAGGAAAATGAAAGGACTTAATAATAAAACATTTACAGACATCTGAGAGTGACCGAGACAGAAGCTGCGTCTCCATTACAGGTTTTTATCGCAACATCTGGGTTTTGCAGAATTCTTGCATGAAAACACCTCCAGTAAAGAACTGGCATCTGACTCTGCTGACGTTTGTGACGTCGTATCTGGATCTGTCCCGTTTCGTTCTCCTTTAATACGTTCTACCTTACTCCTCCCTCCATCTGCGTCCTGCCTTTCGGTTAAATTTAAAAGGAAAAAAAAAGGCAGATTGAAGTTTAAAAACTAACTAGTGTACCTCTATGAGATGTGCTTCACTCCTTTGTCTGCCTGTGAAAAGAAATAAAGGCATAAACAAACATCTTAAGTCATAACCGTGGTAATATTCACTGGACTTACCACATATTAGAGATTTTATCTTCTCTCTGAAGTGGAACGAAAGTCCACCCATTATCAGTATGACTGAAACAACCACGATGATCACAGTGGCTGCCACCCAGCTGGATCTTTGCTCTCCACATTCAGCATCAGATGAAGACGTTCCTGCTTTGATCTGAGCAAGGTTTTCCGATTCACATCTGGAATGACAGAGGAAGATTTTTCCGGAAGAATTTACCAACACTGCAGTTGTTCTTAGGACTGTGCGATACCACGATATCTGCCAAAACACAAAGATGGTAGAACCGTCTGAATGCGGCAGTGTCTGTATACACTAAGGATGCACGATATTGGAATTTTGGCCAATCCAACATGCCGATATCTTAAAACTCATGTGGCCAATAACCGATACTAAAGCTGAAAAAATAAGCAGTTATTGTAAATAGCAGTTTTGTTATCCGTTTCCGACACTTTAGAAAATAGGGGTGGGATAGAATATCTTTACACTGAAATATCACGATAGTTTTACATGCCAAAATCTAATTGATATTTAAAAACACAATATCGATCTGTTTTACTTACAAAATCTTGCGAGAATTTTATCATTCTGTTAAAAACGAAATCTCGCAAGAATAGATCAATACCGCGTTTTTAAATGTCAATATGATATCAGCATATGAAAATATCGCGAAATTTTTCGTGAATTCTTGCAAGATTACTCAAGAGAACAATGAAATATTGCGAGATTTCGTTATTAAAATGGATCGATATTGTGTTTTTAAACGTCAATATGATATCAGCATATGAAAATATCACAATATATCAGTGTGTCGATGTTTTTCCCACCCCTAGTCTTTAGAAGTTTTAAAGTCTGTAAAAAAGAAATGTTTTAATAATAAGAAGAAGACTTTTTTAAAAAAACTTTAGAAATAGCGGGCTGATCAGTTAACTACCAGCTAAATATTGGTTAAATATCTGTGGGGTGGCTGATGTCTGATATTCAGATTTAAGGCCGATATCGATAGGGGGCCGATTATATTGTACACCCCTAGTTTACACCACGTTTTTTTTCTCTCCCTCTCTGCCAAATCACACCATGTTCACAATGTTGACATGACAGAGGCTGATGAACCAATCAGAGCGAGCTAAAGTGTGCGAGCATGTTGTTACTTTGTTTAGCTCCTCCCCTCTTTCCCAAACACAAGAGCAAGTACAGCTGCTAAAGTGCGAAAGTGAAGCGTTCATCCCGAAAAACGTTCAACTTCAGTCATATGGAACTGGTTTGGATTTGCACAGTTTGCAAAGATGAGGTCGGTTCATCTGGTGGAAACATGAGCAGCATTTTTAATCACCGTAGGAGAGCAGCGTCGTCTGCAGACAGTCAGGAGGTGAGGAGACGGCAGCCACACCTCCGCCCACACAGGTAAAAACACATCGCTGACAGGTGTTCGACAAGGAAACTCAAGCGCCGGAGAGACACGTACCTCCACGATGCTTCACTCACCGCCAGGTCGGACGCAGATGTGCTGAACGGACACGGCAGAGCTCAGAGCGTCTCCTTGAACCGTACACAAACAGCCGAGCTAGGGTTAGCATTGCAGTTCGCAAACCTGCTACTTCGATCTGACTGCTGACGTTTTACCACGTTTTACTCTTCCTATGGAGATCATGATCTAAATGCTGCATACCATTTAGCTCGGAACTGGGAAGTGGGAACTGGGGGATGACGTCACACCAGACCCACTTGCATTCCAGTTCACCGGTTGGAAAACCAGTTAGCAGCCTAGCAAAACAAGGTGTTTACTTAGGCTATTGTTATTAGCCGTTGTTAGCATAGCTGGCATTGTAGTTCACATATACCACATGAAATATGTGAATTATACTACAGCAGCTTCCCCCTACAACTATAAACCAATACTACACACTCAGAAACAGGTACGAGAAAGGAACATTTCTGTACCTGCAGGTACATTTTTTACAAATGTTCTCTCAAAAGTACAATATTGGTCTTTATGAGGCCAGGAGTACCTATATACTATGAAAAAGGGTCCAAAGTGATATAAAGTACAAATTTGTACCATTTCAACCCTAAGGGTACCTGCAGCATTGAAAAATGTGTGTAGCTTGTACAATAACTATAAATAGCAGTACTTTTAAACAGTAGTATAATTAGAGTTATTATGATTTTCATAATAATCAGTAATAATTATATGTATAATTATATATGTGTTTGGCCTAATATTTCTGTAATAATTATTCATTTATTATTAGCATCTTTGATTGTTGTCATAATCTCTATTTTATTGACTTTTATTCATCATCTTTAATTGGTTTAATTGTACTTTATTAACTCATACAGCTTGATAAGGTACAAAAATGGACCATGAAGGTACAGAAATGTCTTTCAGAAAGGAACCCCCCCCCCAGAAACAAGCTTTGGACCCTTTTAAGTACAAACTGGTACCTTTATTTTTGAGTGTGTACGTGGATGACTGATTTATTTCAACAAAGTAAGAAGTGTAAATAAATGTAACTTTACAGAAGCTTCTAAAACTGCTAACACAGGGCGCGGCCATCTTTAAATCTGAACTCGTAGCTTGAGGATTGTCCGACTTTCTGAGTGGGACATCGGGGGCCGTTCCAGTTTAAACTTCCTACTCGTAACTGGGAATTTCCGACTTACGAGTTCAAATGGAATACAGCCGTAGCCTCTGACTACGTTACATAGAGCTGTCAGCTCATTGGCTGGCAAACGAGGTCAAAGTTCACATAATTTTCATCCAAAGTTGTGGAAAAGTTGTCACGTTTACATGGTGTAACAAATTCTCTTAAAAGGGACGTGAGGCAAGTTTAAGAAACAAAACTCGCGACTGGCGCTTCAGGTAACTGCAGCCACGAGCCGTCACGGAGCACAAACTGAAGCTATAATGCTGTTTACTCACCTTTTTCTTCGTAGTTACACTTTTTAGTGTCTTTCAGTTGATCTGGATCGTTTGCTGACGGCAGAAGAATCCATAACTATCGCTTACAGTGTTTGAATTTACCACGACCGTGTTTTTCCTGGATCAAAACTGCGGATGTTGCGTCATTTGACGTCACGTCCGCAGGGCAGCGCGGGAAATTCAGACACCGAATTGCAGCGCATTTTGCAGCACACAGCCTGTTCAAGGCAACGGAGAGAATTATGGGTGGAAACGTTATTTTTGGTATTTAGCGCTTCATCACCCATTAGTATTAAAAAAATGGACATGCATGTTTTTTTTTTTTTAATTCCTGGCTCTGGTCTCTTTAAAAGCTGATGTTGATGTTTGGTTTTATTTGTTGTACTTTAGGGTTTTTTTTGGATTTTAATAATGCGCTTCCTCAAAATATCAATTAAAATCACCAGACTGGTGCTGCCTTGTTATGAAACATTTTTGCTCAGCTAAATAAAGAAGTGCTTGAACAGCCTTTTGTCCTTGTCAGAGGTATGATTTTGAATGGGTAAATTGGTTTGTGTTACTGAAAATAACTCCAGTCTGAATGATCTTCGTGGAAAAAAAGTTGTGATAAAAATCGAGATTGTAATTTTGCAAAGAAAATATCGTGATATCATTTTTTCCCATATCGGCCTAGCTGTTCCAGATGAAACGTGTTCATGTCTGTAATGGAGAATCATTTACCGTCTGCGTGGCCGACAAGATGAAGAAGATCCATCTGAGAACGTTCCATCGCTGCAGTCGGAGCACTCTGTGTCTGAGGAGGACGTTCCTGCACACGTACAATCACATCATCCACCTGCTGCACTCAGCTCAACAGAACCTGATCTGAGACATGAAGTCACCTCGTTTGCTGATGTACTGTCCTGGTTTACAGCTGCGGTGCTTCTGAGCTGCTGCACAGCTGCTCTCCGTGGAGTCGGTACAGAAGAATCCCTCTGCAGGTCCACACTTTGTGTCTGATGCTGCTGTGCACGGCTGCTTCTCCAGGAGTCCTGAACCTGGGACGCATGCAGAGCTTACACAAACACACTACGTACAGCCAAGTATGTGTACTTTATAATAATGTCATACATTACAAAAGTTGATAGAATAAAGTACAATTATCTGATACAGAACAATATTTTCTTTAGATTAAAACATGTTCTGTGAACGAAAACAATGAACACCAATAAAAATTACCACAATAAAATATATTAGACATGATTTAAAGTTTTCTAACAAAGTTAGAATTTTAATCCCAGTTCTGATAAGAAAAGAGAATTTAAAATAAAATGAAAGTAAAACCACCTGAGTTACAAACACGACATGGAAAACATGGTGTTCGTCCAGCGGGTTTGTTCATAAAAGTTCCGTCTGTGCAGCGCTGACACACTGTGCTTCTGGTCTCTGAGCAGTCAATCTTAACTTGACCTCCTATTGAAAAGAAAAAATTAATTTATTTATCTGTAGCAAAGTTTGCAGTATTCTAGGTAAAATGAGCCTTTCACGATTTGCAATGCTAATGCTGCCTTCATGTGGTGTCATATTTATGTAAATCCCAAAATCAGACATAAAAATTAGAAGAATAGAATAGGCTTTATTGTCATTGTACAGGGTACAGCGAAATTAGAGTGCAACTTGGTGCAATATAAACATAAATACAATCTCAGCATAAAATAAGATGAGACAAAATATTAACAATATCTACACAATAGCAGCATAAATTAGTGCAGATGCAAGTAGAGGGTATAAAACAGCTTTGGTTGTAATCGTTATTTCACAAATTTTGTATTCACATATGATCAATATGATCAGAAAGTGTATGATGTGGGGGAATGGGTTTCATCCAAGGTTATTATAGTTTTGAAATTTTCATTTTTTTTTTATTTAGTTTTTCAGTTTGCTTTTTATTTCGGTTTAGTTTTAGTTAGTTCAACAAATGATTTCGTAGTTTCAGTTTAGTTTTTATTTTGAGGAATTGACTAGGTTTAGTCTTACTTTTTCAGGCATTAAGAGAAAGCCTTGAAATGTAAATGTTGAAAAGGATGGAAGGATGTGTGACACCAAATATGGATTATCACATCCTTTTATTCTAATTCCTGATCCACAATTATTCAAATTATTTCTGAATGTAAATCCAACTTTTGTTTCAACGTTTAACAGGTCCTTATCCAAACAGGCAACTATAAAATCAGCCCACATGCAGCTCTCACCACATATGTTCATTGTAACTCTTATCGGTTAGTGGGTCCAACTCGAAATACTCCGATTATTTATAAATATTTATAGTATTAAGCATAAACCATCGAATAGTATTTATAAATACTCGAAAATGCTGTGGTGTTTGACCTGCAGCAACTTTAGCCGTTTCTGTCTGCTAAGCAGCTTCTTCTAGTTCAGGTGCTGCAGATTATAGCGGCTATACTGCCCTCCTCTGGAGGAAAAGTGGAAGAACAGCAGCTGCCGCGGGATGGGCATCTCACATCTCATCACGGGAGAAAACGAAACGACAATTAAAACTAAGCTGAATTTATCTATAATTCCGTTTAGTTTCAGTTAGTTTTGCATTGTTCTTTGTAGTTTATATTTCGTTTTAGCTTTTTTTCTTAATTTTTGTTTTTATTTTTATTTCTGTTAACTAAATTATTTTTTCCACTGCTAGTTTTAGTCTTAGTTTTAACTAACTATAACAACCCTGGTTTCATCTGCTTTTGTGACTACACTTGAACACCCACTCATGTCTTATTTTCCACTGGAAAGCTGGAGAAGTTTTATGATACCCAAATTGCTGAGATGAGGTAAACTTTGCCAACAGCCAATACAGCCAGCCGATATTTGGGAATCAGACACGCGTCTAGACGCACCGCAGGGTTTTCGTTGCCTCCTCCACATGCGTCAGCCATTGACTTTGCATGTGAACATGACGCCCAAATTGTATTTGGTGCGTACGCATCGTTGTGATCTATAAGCTGATGGATACAAACGACGGTTTGGAACAAATCCGAGATTTTACCCGTCCTGAAATGATTTGATTGTGTAGGAAAGTCAGGCGACACTTTTCCCTGTCGTCGATCAGCTGGTTGCGGCTGCAGCTGAATATGAAAGACAAGATGAAAACTACTTCTACAGTTTTTAATATAAAAAGCTGCAGGTTTCCAGCACCGCTGGAGTAGGAGGGCCCTGTACAACTCCCATGTGTTCCTACTTCAACACACCTGATTCAGATAAATGAACTTCCTCATCAAGTTCTTTGCAGTATGTTAATGAGCCATTCATTTGATTCAGGTGTGTGAAAGCAGGGTTGCCTAGAAGTTATGCAGGGCAGCGGGTCCTGAGGACTGGAACAGAGAAACACTGATTTAGACTTACCGTAGTTTTGTGTTTAAAAATATGGTTATTGTTTGGTTTACCTCCTCAGAGCAGATGCTAGCTAGCAGCTAGCTGGCTAGTCGTTCAAAGATAACCTCCAGCACTGGTAATTTCCACTTAACAAGTGGAAAGGAAAGGCTCATCTTTCCCATAACACATGAAGGCAGCATAATTTAATGATTATAACTCCATATTTAAAGCAACCTTTACCGATGTTGCATTCTTACACTATTTTTCTAACAGGGTAAAATGCTATGAATGAGGTAATGGAACTCTGAAATACAAGACAGACCCGCCATTAATCAAAATAAGATATTATTCCAATCTCTAAATATTCAATGAAAACTCCAACCAATCCTTGAAGTGGGGTGCACCTCTAGGATTGTCCAACGGACCTGCCTGTCAGACCTTTGATTCTGCATTGGGAGGTGGAGGGAATGAAGGGGTGTGTCTTAGGAGTGAGGCGGGACTGTTTATATTCAAATAATCTTGCTGTGCTTTCTGAAATGCAAGATCAGTAAAGGTTGCTTTAACCTTTAAATCTCAGCTGTTTTCTTGGAGGAAAATAAATTCAAAGTATATACAGAAAAAGTTTTTCTATGTAAACAAACATCAGGAGTATGACAGAGGGACGAAACAAGTCACAGTGAAACAACAAGTTAATGGACTCTTACCAGGAGGACACATGGGACAACAGTCATTCCCATTTTTATACTCATATGAACGGCATGTTGGAGAGTGGACAGAGGAAACGCTCATCTGGAAAAGATTCTTTTAAAAACATCATCAATATGATTAAACTTTAGTTTAAAGAGAACCAGAGTAGTCCTCAATCAAAGACACGATGTGTATGTTCATCATCTTACCAACACAAACGCAGCCTGCATATGTTTCCCTCTAAAAGCATCCTATCAGACAGATGGAGCGTTTCCTCCAGATGAAGACGCCTCGTCACGGAGATTCTGGATGAGACGAGTCCTATAAACTGCTGGTCCACTGCAGACAAAGAGACATGATCAGGGGTCAGAAACAGGACATTTTTGACTGTTAGCTCTTCACTTGAGTTTAACTCTTTGGGGAAAACGACTTCCACTCAAACATATCTGAAGCCTGATGTCAGTTTTACTGAATGATCATTTGCTCTGAAGTCAGCTGGTTATTTCCTTCTTCTTAAAGACAATGAACTATCCGTCTTTGTGTACAGGTATGACAGTGATGCTGTTATGTACATAACGTCTAGCAGCCAGAGCAGGTGGTTCATTAAAGGGGAACTTCAGGATTTTTGACATAGGGCCTCTTTTACAAGTGAGCCAGGATGCTACTTATCACTGAAGACGGTTTCAACATATTTCATCCCGTTATTCTAGTTCCAGTGGGTCGCCAATGCTAATGCTAGTGTGAGTCAATAGGAATCTGCTAGCCTGTCATTAAAAACAATCTTATCCACTCCACAGAACATCCGAGGCAAATAATTTATAACTTCAGACTATCTGTGTAAATGAAACTAACCTGCATTTTGTTGCATTTTGATTGTTGCTGCTGAGAAACTTTACAAAGTTTTACTTCCTGTATTTGGCAGCGGAGTCTTGTCATTTCCTGCTACGTGCATGAAGGAATCTGATTACACAAATATCCATCCGAACTACGGCCACATCTGAAAGGCATGAGGATATTTTGGATTTTGGAAACGATTTTGAACTTTTTTCATCAAACTAACTGTCACCATGTCTCTATGAACAGAAATACACTGACAAAGGTAGTAATACTACCACCTGGAAGCAAAGTATATCATTCCTCAGCTGAAAAGAAACTACTTCCTCAATATGTAATGCTAAATTAGTCATACAAGGCTAGTTTTACTAGTTTAACACGCGAGTTTACTAGGTTAACACGGCATTTACACAGATAGGCTTGATGATTTGCCTCTGATCTTCTGTGGAGTGGATAAGATTGGTTTTTAGGGATGGGCGATATTTTATCATGTGCGATATATCGTCAAAGAAATTCTCCACAATAACAATTTGAATTTATCGTTTTTATCGTGAGATGACAACTTATCAGTTTGTGTTTGCAGTTGCACTACTTTGGTTTTTTTAATAAGCCAAGTTAGTTTTGCTGTTTGCATCGTTTGAATAAATGTGGAATTTGGTCTCTCATATTTCAGACTTGTTTGATTGGTGTCACTACAGTTTTGCAATACAGGTGCACTACTTGAACTTAATTGATATAGTTTAGTGGCTTCTAGTGTTTTTTAGGGCTTTCAAGACAGAATTTAGTGACAGATTTATAATACAAAATATTTTGCTGATAGTTTTATCGTCACTTATCTTTACCGTGATATAAATGAGAAATTATCGTGATACATTTTTTAGTCCATATCGCCCATCCCTATTGGTTTTAATGACAGGCTAGCAGATTCCTATATACTCACACTAGCATTAGCATCAGCAACCTCCTGGAACTAGAATAATGGGAGGAAATAGTTGAAACTGTCTCCAGTGATAAGTAGTACCCTGGCTCACTTGTAAATGAGGCCCTATGTCAAAAATCCTGAAGTTCCCCTTTAAGGAGCGCTGTAAGAGCTGATACATGCATCTTTAAGACCGTCAATACCACATCTCAGCTTTACTTAAAGAGGACTGATTTACAGGGTTTAAAATATTTGCTGAGGAAAACTTCATCACATCTTTTATAAATGATCAAACCCAAGAGAACAACCTTTTTTTTATTCCACATGAGCGTCATAAACAAAGTTATCTGTGACTGTAGATGCTGTTTAACTCCATGTGTGGTTGGACTGATGACTTACACATTTGTATGTTGGAACAGATATTCTGATGCTACTTCAGGACCAAACACCCAAACTTTCTGAATTAATTTGCTGTTTTAATGAACTAACGCTCTTTGTTCTTTATAGGAAACTATACACAAACTACATAAACCAACAGAGGTTCTGCTGCGAGTAAATAAAATCTGGATTACGGTCATAAACTGAAAAATTATCAGCAGCTGGTTTTCTTTATTCAGCCGTGAACATTTTACAGCCACCTGCTCAAACTTCACATTAATTTAATCCGTTTCATTTATAAATCATCCTGCTTTTACATCACAGACACATTTTCAGAGGGGTTTGATGGAGAAACATGATGCTTTTATTTCCTCTAAAACACTGCAGGTTCTAGTCATTTCTGTAAATCTCAAATCAGGTTTGTGATCAAGAGGAAAACCTGCAGCAGGGATTTCCGTGTTGTAACCAGAGCCGGATTAACGCAAAGGCAAACTAGGCACATGCCTAGGGCCTGATTGGCTGGGGGGGCAGACATAGGGAGAAAAAATAAGAATAAAATATGCTAATGTTTTGTCTACAATTTATTTCAGTGTTGATATAGGCTACCAAATTTATTAAAGGAGTGATGACATAGCAGTTAAAAACTAGTTTATGTTGTTGGCATTACTTTATATGTAAATACTCCAAAGAAAAAAACGGCATTTTTTACAGCGGAGTATTGTTTTGAAACGCCAGACCTCACTTCCTCAGTAATACAGTTGGGTCCGGTGATGATATGGAGCTTTACCCGGAGACCACGTTGACTTCATTTTGATTGGCTACACCTTATTTCGCTATGACCTTATTTGGAGAATCTAGGTCAAGCTGCGATCGGAGTTTGCTAAAGGCTAACTGCTAGCAACAATCCAGACAGTGAGCTACGTTTATCAGACAAGACAGCATTTAGAAAATAAATAAACTTACAGGTAATGACAAGGTTGTGGCCCCCTCCCCTCAGTGTTGCTGCAGAAGTTTTCTTTTAAATCCATTTGTTTGAAAATCCAGACCTGACTGCACAGAAGTTACTACTAGCTCCTTACACGAAGCTGAATCAGACAGGGAGGGGAGGGGGGGAGCGGACGGTGCATAGGCCGTTAGGAGAGAGAGAGAGGGGGGGGGGGCTGTTTACTTGATAGTGTGCTCTTATTGGAGCAATTAAATTACGTAGAATGATAGAACTACGTAGAATGATAGAACTACGTAGAATGATAGAACTACGTAGAATGATAGAACTACGTAGAATGATAGAACTACGTAGAATGATAGAACTACGTAGAATGATAGAACTACGTAGAATGATAGAACTACGTAGAATGATAAGCTGCTGTCTGATTCAACTGTTTCTGAGCAGAGAGACAAAGCTGACAGACCATAAACAGGAACTTTGATTCTCACTCTGGACATTCACATGGCCTCATCAGTGCACAACAGATCATATTATACACCCAAAACCCCAGAAAAGTGAAATTTGATGTCATGGCACCTTTAACTAGAAATAGTCTTGATTCAAGACTATTAATAATTTTTGAAGACTTGAAAATAGTGACGTTGTTTAACTTATGTAACATTACGTTACATCCGGGACTTCGCAGCGGTCAGAGATCGGATTAAGCGGGACATTAGAGCTAGCTGGCAGGTCGTTTGAGTAGGCTACATTTAAGATGCTTTCAGGCGCAGCAAAACGTAAAAAGAAAAAAAATGAAGAGGAACAAAAGAAGAAACTGCGGGGGACTTAAGAGAAGTTTCTGTCGGGCAGCCGTTCAACCGCTGTGAACCTGCTCGAGTCAGCAGAGGGCGAACCAGGCCGGAGACGGATGTGGTGGGAGACGCTGCGCGGTTGGCGCCGTCAGCTCTAGCCTTTTCGCCGCCGACATCATCAGCAGCTCCGCCGCCGTCAACACCAGCAGCTCCGCCGCCGACATCATCAGCAGCTCCGCCGCTGTCAACACCAGCAGCTCCGCCGCCGACATTATCCGCAGCGCCATCATGGAAGTACAAAACTATGGAACAGCAGCCAGGCAGATGTGCTAGAAGTGAGGATATAGTTTTGACAGAGCCTTTTGACCCAGAAAGGGTACTGACAAGCTACCCATCTGATCCTGCAAAGTGGGACCAAATTGACAACAGGATGCGTGAGTACTTTGCACTAAACCATCCCTGTCAAAATATTGGAGATTTTTCTGCATCACAGAGGAAATATGGAGACATTAACCGAAGCTTAACTAAGGAACATTTCTTTAGAAAAAAGCTAAATGGAGAAACCCTGCCACGAAAATGGTTAGTGTACTCACCTTCTACTGGAACTGTATTCTGTTACTGCTGCAAGTTGTTCAGCACAAGAGGCAGTCAGTTTGTCACTGGATTTAATGACTGGAAAAACTGTGCAAATCACTTGCATGAACATGAGAATAGTATGGATCATCGCACTGCTGTGCTGAGTCTAGCATCACTTGGAAATAAAAATGCACGCATAGATTCAAACATAGTACAGCAACAGGAGTCTGAGAGAGCATACTGGCTCAACATTTTGAAACGTATAGTGGCAACTGTTCAGTTTCTTACTTCGCGAGGACTGCCCTTCCGTGGGGACAATGAGTTACTCGGATCACCCCACAATGGAAACTTTTTGGGCTGCTTGGAGCTAATTAGTCGCTTTGATCCACTTCTGTCAGAACACCTAGCCAGGTATGGAAACAAGGGCAGGGGAAACACCAATTACCTGTCTTCTACAGTTTGTGATGAGTTCATCCAGCTGATGGCCGAGAGGGTTCTGCGTGCCATTGTAAAAGAAGTTAAAGATGGCAAGTATTTCTCCATCATTGTGGACTCAACACCAGACGTCACCCATGTTGATCAGCTTGCTTTGATAATTCGCTATGTCCAGAAGAAAAGTGCAGAGCCTGTTGAGAGATTTTTGGAGTTCATACCACTACATGGTCATACTGCAGAACACATGGAGGAAACACTCAAATCTGAGCTAAAAAAACTGGATATTGATTTGATGGCCTGTCGTGGGCAGAGCTACGACAATGCTAGTAATATGGCAGGGAAATATTCTGGACTGCAGGCAAGAATAAAAAATTAAAATCCTCATGCTGACTTCATACCATGTTCTGCACATTCTCTTAATTTAGTTGGTGCATGTGCAGCAGAATGTTGCCTTGAAGCAGTTTCATTTTTTGGCTTCATTCAAAATCTGTACAACTTTTTCTCAGCTTCAACTCGGCGGTGGGAGATTTTAACAGCCCATCTCTCAAAATGTGAGCGAGGTCTGACACTGAAGAGCCTTTCCGGCACAAGGTGGTAAGCTAGAGCTGATGCAACAAAAGCTCTGAGATTTGGCTACAAAGTTATTCAGGATGCTTTGAATGAAATCAAAGTTGACAATGGAGCCCCCAGAGCTGCTCAGTATGAGGCGTGTCAGTTAACAACAGTGATGGACACCCTTGAAACTGCAGTTATGACAGTACTATGGGATGACCTACTGAGAAGAATCAATGTAACCAGCAAAGCACTGCAGCAAGTACAGATTGATGTATGTACTGTTCCTATTCTGTACAGTTCCCTCATAGAGTACATAGGACAGGCCAGAAAGGATTTTGATGTCTATGAAGCAGAGGCCAAGACTCTGACAGCAACAGAGGGATACAAAGCAGATAGCCTAAGAAGACGAGTGAAGAAAGTTATGTTCGGTGAGTCTGCAGGTCCAGAGGTGCGGCGCTCAGGCCGTGAAGCATTCCTGATTGACACACATTATGTCATCTGTGACCGGTTGTCACAAGAACTGAAACAACGCAGAGGCATACAAAAATGTGGAGGAGAAATTTGGTTTCCTTACTAAAATAAAATCAATGGACATTGAACAAATCCGTGCAGCCACAGACAACCTGAAGAAAATATACCCTCAGGATCTTGAGGAGGACTTTACTGCAGAGTTTTGCCAGTTCATCTCAATGGTAAAAGATGAAAAATCAGTCATGGCCATGTACAAGAAGCTGCTAGAGCTAGGCTTGAGGGATGCTTTCCCTAATGTGGACATTTGCCTTCGCATGTATCTGACATTACCGATTGCAAACTGTTCAGAAGAAAGATCATTTTCTTTGTTGAAACGAGTGAAAACATACCGGAGAGCAACAGTAACAGAAACAAAACTGAATGCCTTTGCCCTGTTGGCAATTGAGAATGGATTTACAACTGCCCTGGATTTTGAAGACATTATTGAAGACTTTACCTCAAAAAAAATCAGGAAAAAGCATCTGTAAATGCAAGTGTTCCATTTAAAAATCTCAAATATAAAACAGCTGTCTTTCATCTTATGTATACATTTTATTATTTCTCCACAGGATCATGATGATGCTGTCAAGACATGTGTCTGCTGCTGAAATGGAGGCCTGTGATGCTGAGAGGCTGAAGATTATCCCTGAGTGGAGCATGCTAAATGGTTTCCTTAGTAAGTGCTATTGGTTTTATTTATTATTATTTACTTTTGGACAGTTTCTAAATGGTCTTGATGAATGTGAAGGGTTCATGTTTGTCTTGTTCCTTTACTTAATCACAGGTGTGAATATGGGCTCCAGGAGAAGGACAAGAATTTTTGTTCACCCAATTCAGACTCATTTGCCTTGGCAGTCTGAGCAGGTTAGTAAAGAAAAGTGAAAAAAAGTACTCCTGGTTCAACAAAAGGATCAAGGTATTTAATGATTTTTCTCCAATGTTTTTGGGATCAAATCTCCTTTTAGAATGCAGTCTAGTAAAGCAAACCGTCGAGAGAAACATCCGGACCAGTGCAGAAAAACTGCTGAACAATCCAGAAGAGGAGCTGAGCTGCTGTGTGTTGAATACCAGAAAATGGAAATGAGGTGATGCTTGTCCATGAAAATAAACATCTTTATCACGATAGCACACTTTCTCGTACTATGAATGTTACTGCAAATCTTAATTTTAACTAAATCTGCAAGTTTTTATTCATCTTAATATATTTGACGACTTATTTAACTGTTCAATTTAATCAACATTTGATTAAGATTTTCCGCAAAATGCAATAGCTTAAAACATTTATCTTGTTTGCTCTGTTTACATAGTTTGCTGACACCTATTGGTTATTTGCTGAAATTACTGCATTAACAATGACACTCACAATGGATAAGGATAATTTAATAGCTCTTAATAATAAGGGGTGAAGGGGGGGGCAAAATATACAGTCTGCCTAGTATAGTCCATTTACTTAATCCGGCTCTGGTTGTAACACACATGGGAGAAGTTTCCGACTATAATGTTTTCACGGAGCTTTCTCTCGTCTCAATCTTACGCTCGCCATCCAAGGTTATTATAGTTAACTAAAACTAACGAAAAAACGAAAATTAAAATTGACTAAACATTTTTGTTAACTGAAATTTATTGAATCTATTTACTTTGCTTTTATTTCGAGTGACTTTCTGATGATTTTGAATGTCACACCAGACAAATATCTAAAATCTACGGAAAGAAAATCCCCCAAAACCAAAACTAAGACTGAAACTAAGCATTTTCCAAAAAATAAAAACTAATAAAAACTAGCAAATCTGCTCAAAAAACTAACTACAACTAACTGATTTGAAAAAAAAAAAAAAGACAAAACTAAATAAAACCTGAAACTAATTAAAAATCCCAAACTATTGTAACCTTGCACTATCTACTAAGACTCTGAAATGCAACACCAGACTTTAGGTATTTCTTCCATATGATGACAATGTCTAAATCAGGGTTTCCCAACCCTGGTCCTCAGGGACCCCCGCCCTGCATGTATTCCAGGTTTCCAACTCCACCACACCTGATTCTGATCAACTCAACTGCTCATCAACTTCTTTGCAAGCTGCTAACGAGCCATTTATCTGAGTCAGGTGTGTTGAAGTAGGAATATCTGGAAAACCAGCAGGGCTGGGGTCCCTGAGGACCAGGACTGGGAAACCCTGGTCTAAATGTTACACCTTTTCTTTTCCTTCAGGTTTAACGTCGCTGTCTTTCATAAAACTCAACGTTCATATTTAAAGCAAACACTGAGCTGCGTGTTAACAATGATCAGGTGTGGCCTGAAGATGCTGCAGGTTCATACTCACCCCAACAAACAGACCAGAATATTTCAGTGTACTTACTGCAGATCGTCTAAAACATATTCCACCATGTTGGGTGTCTGCATCACGTTCAACCCGACTCAGAAACATAAAGGTCTGAGAGAAAAACCTTGAAAACTTTCAACATTTTTAACGACGAGCAACACCGCAGATCCAGTCCCAGAAGTGAAACTTCTGACTGGAGCTTCACCCACGAGGGCTGTCCTCAAGCTGTGCCTGATAACTTCAGAAAATCATCGATCTTTTGTTCACAAGACAGAAAACATTTTCATTTTGATACAGTCAGTTAATAACAGAGAAAGTTAGGCGGGGAGAGTCAGTCTATACTTCCATCCATTTCCTGTACCGCTTGTGAATCGTTACAGGAAAGGGGGGATGGGGGGGCTTTCTCTTTCACCATTTAGACCAGTTTTACTTTCAGTCTGAGTAGTCTGCTGATCCAGAGACAGGTCACAATTCTATAATAGCTCATGATAGTCAGTCTCAGTACTGTGTGACGGTTTGGCTGAGGCCTTGTATTTGGGGAAAACTTCTTAGGTTGTTAGGGGTGCCAGCCAGGTCTCTCTCCTGGCATGTAAGATACTTTATCAGCTACATCGTACAGGCCCCAGCAATACATACTGCAAAACAGAATCCACTCCAGGTTTTTCACCAACACCAGCACGGAAACAGGAGCGCGTTCAGTCACTCCGCCAATAGGGCTTGGGAACCGACGTCACAGCGCAATGCATTGTGGGAGGTAAACAACACACCGCTGCCATGTTTTGAGGCCAGCGGGAGAGACCGACTGAGAACAAGAAAACGGCAGGATGCTTAAAGTTTAAAAAGAAAGAAAAGACCGGTACCAGGATAAACTTCTTCCCGAGGCAATGAGACACTATCTGGAGAAGATTGCATTAATCGGAGATAAGGATCCATATGAAATGCTGCTACAGAGTGGACCCGTGACCCTGATCTTCTGCTTCCTCTAACATTCCCCAATATTTTCACATACTTGGTCTGTGGCGTGAGTGCCTACACTTCGTCTCAGTTTCGGAATTACACGTCCCTGGAAGCTCATGAACAGTTTATGAACGGCTGGGTCCAAGATATGGAAGCCTGCAAACCGATGGGCTCAGACATCATCATCATTAGCGCTTTTCCAGGGTCCCATTCATTCATGTGTTTGAATGAGGCTTCCTTGTAGCCTGTTAGCATGCTAACCGCAATATATACAGAGGTTATGTTACAAAATAAAAAGGTAGCTTTACGGGCAATTTCAATGAAAAGTGGGAGAAAGTATGAAGGTTATCGTCCAATTATGACACATATTTGCACTACCGGAATGAAAATGCCTAGAGCACACGAGGAAGGATGGGATGTTAGTAAAATGTATGTCTGTGCGTGTTGCAGCTGCTATCCATGCCATCCGCCTCCTCCGGGTTACTTCTGACATAAGACTCCCTTGATTTTGTTTTTATGTTGGAAACGGAAAAAGAAATAAAAATTAAAAAAAAAGACGGCCGGTTTTCAGTTTTTTTCCAGATCGATCAAGTGCAGGAAAATTGCAACACAACACAGCAAAGGTTCGGGAGGCAATGCCATGCTGACTACCTCCACTCCGACATGGACCCAACTGTCAAAATAGCAACAACTAAACGTCTCATCATTCTGGCATTTTTTTTCATCCTATGGTCGAAATGACATCCCACCATTCCAATAATTCCTTTAAAAACCTCCTCCAGCATTCAGATTTTTACGAACTTTTACAGCATCATCTTTACTCCACAACCTCGCAAAGCAACTTCATAATCTGTTATCAAAATCTCCTGAAACAGGAAATATAATCTGCCTCCACGTATTAATGTAACTCCAGCTGGTCTGAAACATGTTACATTCATGTCTGAATCTCAGGATCACTGACTGTCAGCAGAAAAATCACCGTCAGTCACCGCAGCTGGAGCAGAGTCTCCACAGAGCCGCGCGTCTTTGCGCGCGCTGGCATCATAACGCAACATTAATAACTGCAGTTACAGATATCAATGACGGCGCTGCAGGTGACACCTGAAGACACTGAGTCATTCCAGCGAAAACGTGTGAATAATGTCCAGTCTCCATGCTGTACAGCAGGGGGGGGGGGGCGCATCATTGTGCGCATTTATGGATGCCGGCATTACACTTTTTTTTCTTTTTTAATCTCCAGACGCAGCGGCTCGTCCACATTCAGTGAAATGGTTCGGAATGAAGCCGCATCCTCCAGATAAACACTGAGCTCCATCAGAACTGTTTAAAAATCTGATTTCAGAAGCTAAAACTTTATTTTGGAAATTAATCAGAACACACAGTTAAAGAAATCATCAGCGCGCTCGCTCTTGGCACAATTTTCAAAGCAATAGGAGAAGATTGCGCACTGTACTGTTAATTATATCTAAATCTTTTAGCTTTTTTTAAAAAAAAAAACATTTATATGCTTTTTAATATATATTTTAGATAAGTAATCTATTTGCCATCATTGTATCCTCTCGTCTGTTTATATGCAAACGCACTGCAGTTTCATATTTGGAGGGGAAACTGGATTTCATTCCTTGGCATTTTACCAAATTTCCAAATTGTGTTGTGGCAGCAAATATTTATTCATTTGCAGAAGCGAACCTCCTAATGAGGCTCTCTTCATCGTTTGTAGTTCAGTACCGGACTGCACCGGGTCAGAGACTATTATTAACACACGCTTCCTTACATGGAAAGCTTTGTCGGAATGGTGGGACATTTGTGTGCCAGACTAGCGGGATTTCAGGATGGTAGTATGTTGAAATGACAGTATGTCGGAATGTCAGCATGTAACCAGCTAATTCTACTAATGTTACATAAATAGCCCGACTTCAAACAATGGCCTCAAAACATGGAGAATCCTCACGTCGACCCCCGCGGGGCTTACACTGTGACGTCACGCTCCCAAGCCCTATTCAACAACTTTAGCTGCAAGCTCCGACAAAACAGCAAAATATGAGACTTACGACCTTAGAGAGGGATCCCGAAAGTCTCTGAGATGGTCTGTTAACCCTCTGCCTGCGATCGGGTGAACCCTTCCTCGTGAGCTCTGTGTCCCACTTCGCAGCACCTGCACATCACCTGGAATCATCTGATACGGAAGCCAAACCCAGCTCTCTCTCTCTCTCTCTAGCGAGGCCAACCCCCCCCCCCCAGCCTTCTTAAAGGTTCCGGCAGAGTGGGGAGAGAAAAAAAAAAAGAAGAAAAAGGTGAGCCCAGGGAAAACAACACATGACGGTGACGCATCATTGAGCTGTCACAACTGAAAGCACAACATGCAGATGTGAGAAGCTTGAAATGTGTTAAAAAACAAAACAAAACAAGAAAACTGTCCTCAGTATCAGTCTGGAGATGTTAAACTTAGTGTAAGTAAGTGTGTTAGTAACAGAAGTAAAATCTTGTGAATGCAGATGTTTTAAACCAGCAGCTGCTCCCATTAAAGATGTTGGAGGCAGAAAAATGAAAGCATTAAAATCTTGTG
>JALJCO010008584.1:17500-44955 GCA_023101725.1 Atherinomorus stipes | reverse complement strand
CCTCTTTTGTGGAAATGAAGCCTACAGTTCCCATCTCTAGCCAACACATGATGCTGTGATGTGGTGTAAAGTAGAAAGCAACGCGCATACATGCACTAATAACTTGTTCTTGTTTGGAGGAAGGGTCGTTACCATGGATGACTTGGTGCTGGTTTCTGGAGGCATCTGAGAATCGTTTCCTCATGTTGATGTTTGGTTGCCTCTGTGTCTCATGAACTGATTCAGGCTTTTGTAAAAGAATAGAAACTTCTGTTTTCTGAGGAAACTGCTGACTGCACGTCTCCATGACCTCCCCCGTTAACCCCTCCCCCCACTCGTTGCGCCAGCAGAAGGCCGCGGTGGACACACAGACCCGTGCACCGTCGATCACTGCGTGGCTGCCAAGTAGCAGATGGCTCCAGGATTTAAGCTCAGCTATACGAACTCTTTTACAGCAGCGGGAGTGTATGTGTGCACGGTCGCAGGTTGGCAGGAGTCCTGGATGGTGGCGTTGCTGCCCGCAGATGGAAGACTTGCTGTCTCATTTCTGCCACTTTAAGCAGCATTTCTATGTTCTTATTTGACTAGTTATATGATCCTGTTTTAGATTATCTCAGGGTTCTTGCAGGGTCTTAAAATGTATAAAATTCTAAACTTTAAATTTAAGGGCCTTAAAGTTTTTTTCAAAACAGAGCCTTTTATTTAAGGTCTTAAACTGGATTTAGATCAGCCTTAATGTTTTACTTTTATTCATCCCGAGAAGCGCTGGCCACGTAAAATGCTGAATAAAACGCAGGAATCAGAAGTGGTTCTGTCCATCTTTCTACTAAAAAACCAACTGCTTTTTTTTTGCAGTTTAAAGTTTTCTCTCAGTTTTTCTAATAAAAATCTCTTCACGTCTGTCAGCCTTAATGTGACGGCAGGATGTGGACAGATATTAGTGTTATGTTGGGAAAGCTACCTTGGTTAAGAAGGTGCAGTTTTCTTTTTTTCAATGCAAGGAAATTTTTATTTACTAAATTGATAAAAAATAAAAAGATTTGAAATTCTGGGCTCATTTAAATGTTTCTGGTAATGCATCATGTTGGTCTTAAATTTAACAGAAAGGTCTGAAATTTAACACTGAAACCTGCAAGAACCCTGTTATCTGACCTGTTTTTTCTGCAGATGTGCTGGAAAATTTAGTCTCAAATGATAAATTATACAAATCCACAAACACAGTGGAGTCTTTGTTTGATGTCTGAAGCCTTCATCATCTGTCCAACTCTTCATCTATTTTCTTTTTTGTTTATTTATATTGAAGATTGATTATTGTTGTTATATCATAATTTCACATCAGAGTTCTCTGACATTTTAGTCAAATCCTTTAGATCATAGACTATCACAAAGTAAGTGTTTGAGAGCCAAATTACACAAAAATAACTTATTGAGTTTAAATCATTCCCCCCCCCCCCCAGTTTAAAAATCCCATCCGTGCACCTGAGCCAGTTTAAATAGGGGCTGTCAGTTTAGCAAATTAATTAGATTATTAATTACACTGCAAATTAATGCATTAAAAGAATTAATTGCAATTAATTCAGAGTGCCGTTCAGGGCACAAGCATTTTAAATGTGGCCCACTGAATGACCCGGGCAGTGGGTGGCGTAATGCACCTAAAGCTGTTTACCAACCGCCAATAAACACCAGAAGAAGACAAAAGGATGAATCAGAGTCACTGTCCAGAACTTCATACAGTGTTGGAGCAGGGTTGCATGGAAACTTAAAGGACTGCGGCCTTTGAGGACCATTGTTCCCCACGACTGCTTTAGCAGATATGAGATTAAAATATGATTAATTAGATTAATTAATTACAAAAAATCATATAATTAATTAGATTAAAAAAAAAAGATTTAATCGCCTGACAGCCCTAGTTTAAAATGTTATACTTTAACTTTAGGTCTGTTCAGTTTTGGCCAGGGATCGTTTTTATTTCTTTTTGCAATTTCTTAAAAGTTGAAATACAATAAATTGCATTTGGTCAGACAATAATGGAGCGTGAGTTTACAGTTTTAATGTTTGTGTTTAATATTTGATTCAGTTGTCCTCAAAAATCTATTCACTCAAAAAAAAATGTTACTTTTTGGGGCAGTTTTAATCATGTGATAGTCGAGATTGATTAATTAACAAACCTCTAATTAATTATATAATTTTTTAAATCGAGTCCCAGCCGAATTCATAGATGTGGTTGTTCAGGCACGCCTGTGAGCATCTGTTCAGTCTGAGCTTCCTCCCACAGTCTGGTCGTCTGTTTTTATGAGTCATCGCTGCCGTGGACTGATGACCCGTCCCTCTTTTACCTCGGCTCTGCTGCACCTGGCTTTTCCTCTCTTCATGAGCTCCCCGTCTTCCCTGTTTCTCCCCAGTGTTCGACTACGCCTACCGAGACTACATCCTGTCCTGGTACGTCCCTCTGAGTCACGACGAGGGCCAGCTGTACTCCATGCTGTTGGACGACTGGTGGCAGATGATCGGCCAGCTGAGATCCAGGCTCGCCGACATAGACCTGGTCAATGTAGTGTGTTATGACAGCGTCCGTATCCTTCACACACACTTCACTGACCTCAAGGCTGCCTCTGCAAGGTACTCAAGCACACCGTTGGTTAGGGCTTGGTGATTATGGCCAAAAATCAATATCAGCATAATTTGAGCAGTTCACCTCAGTAATGATAAATGGATGATAACTCGTTTCAGACTGGAAGGGTGGAGTCATGTGACTACAGACGGTTCATGTAGCACTGCAGCATGAACACAGCCGACCTATAAAACAGCTAAAAAACTACTTTGATTTTCATTTTATTAAAACACAGATATTCTGCCTTAACTGGAACTTCATGTGAGGACTTGTTTGGCAGATAGATGACGGGTTCCTCAGTAGACCCTTCTCAGTCACGTGACTGTTCGGTCACATACACAGCCATAAACACCCAGAAGATATTTTGACGTTTATGAGCAGTACTGGGTAACTGAAATGCAAACATACAAATGTACACATTATTATTGAATTATTAAATATTAAATTGATTGACTTAAATGAGTAAGATTCTTATTTACATATGAGCAGATATTACTTAGTGTCCATGAAAAACAGTGCTGAGTTTCCTCACTAGTTGCACATACATGACTATCGATTAGCATGAATGCTAACTTAACATTGAAAAACCCATAGATGGGCTAACACAATTAGCATTGCTATCGTTGTCAAAACGTCCTTCAAACGTTTATCACTTTACACTGACATCAAATAAATGTCATATGTTGTACAGAAAACACGCAAAAAGATGATAAAACACGCGAAGTGCAGTGCAGGAATGTCACATGTCACACACGAAACTACGGCAAGTTTGAGAGAACAAAAACATCCCGTGTGGCAATTCCACTGCCGGCTTTCTTGAAGGGGCCGCAGTACCGAACATACCGACATGGGAACAATGACGTCGGTTATCGTTGTAAATGTCAGTGTCGGTACGTTTTGGTTTATTGCCCAGCTCTACCGTTAGTGGTCGTAAGTAGTGGAATAGGTTGTGTCTTATAATACTGGTGCAGGCTTGTCTGCTCAGACAGGTGAGTCACTGATGTTCATCAGGAAACACAATCCACTTTGATTTGTTTTTGAAAAGATTCCTCTGCCCACCAGCATCCACATCCAGCAGCGTAATTTCATGCACCCAGATGGGCTTAAATTACTGTAATTTGCTGCAGCGTAAATGGCATTAAAATCCTCCACACTAGACGGAGCGGACAGACACAGCAGTGATTCACGCTTCATCTGATTTTATTATCTTAGCAAGTCAGGCGAGACCTACAATTTGATGGCGTCACAGAGATGTCTGGCCTTCCTCTTCTTCAGTAGTTCTGTCACGTTTTACAAGCAGAGGCAGAGAAATGCGACGGAGCTGAAGTATGAATAACCGCGGCAGCGTTCGCCGGGCCACCGAGGCCAGATCTGATGTGATGTGATCTGACATCAAGCTGAGGCTGAATGTCAGGCTTCATCTGTGTGTTTTTGTCATGTGTGCATCCAGACCGGAGGAAGTCGCCCGGCCGTTCCCTCTCCATCCGTGTTTGGTCAGTCCAGACGCAGAGATGGCCTTCCTCCGCTGTGTCGCCAGAATACTGCTGCTGTGTCTGCTGCCCCAGAAGGATGCCAAGTCCCACCCACTACGCTGCTGCCTCACTGAGGTCATCACTACCAAAGGTACGCACATCACCCGCAGCTGCCTTCAACGGCTTATTAACCTCTGTTTGATCGTAACCAGAAACTCTGATGTGACATCAGACCCAGAAACATTTCTGATGCTTTTCCTTAGGGATGCACGATATAATCGGCCCCCTGTCAGTATCGGCATATATCGGCCTTAAAGGAATAGTACATCCACAGAATGATGGTCCTTCATTTTCTACTCACCCTCATGTTGAGCAAGACTCTGGAGCACTTTTTTAATATCTCAAATGCAGCTGGAGATCAGACAGTTTTCGTTTTCGGACAGTTCACCTGCGACTGAACCAAAAACGTCCATAAAAGTCCACAAAAGTCTGGAAACATCATTTAGTACATTTTTATAGCATAAACAGTAGAACATCGTACATTCACGAAGCGTGCCCATGCGAGTTCATGACACTACGGAAGCTGCGGCAGACGAGATCGCATGTTCTCTTTTTAAATCAATATACAACCCCTCTTGTGTTTGTCCGCAGCTCATTCGCTCTTGGCACAATGTACGCTTGTAGTATCGGCAGAGTAGGCGCTGAACGCAAATGGAAACTGCACTGAATGTTCTACTGTTTAGGCCATAAAAATCTACTAAATGACGTGGTTTCCAGTAAATTCTGGACGCTACCCACTCAGGACACTTGGATTACATTGGACGAGCAGTATGGAGGAATATTTATGGACCTTTTTGTTTTGAGCGCCGGTGAACTCCATTTTATGGAAGTCGGTGGATAACGAAACCCTCCCCCCCCAGATCTCCGGCTGCATTTCAGATATTAAAAAAGTGCTCAAGAGTCTTGCTCAGCATGAGGGTGAGTAGAAAATGAATGCACATCATTCTGTGGGTGTACTATTCCTTTAATGACCTGGGAGCGTAAAAAAGGGTTAAAAAGACGAACTATATCTCTGTAACTTTGCAGTATCACCTGAAAGCTGACGGTGAAATCCAGGACAGTGAGAGTGAACGTTAACAGAAAACCTCCCCCTTCACCACTTTTTAACCATCATTTAAACTGGGCTCCTTCGGTTTCCGCCGGTGAAATCCTGCACGTGTTTCTGCATTGCAGTCTTGAAGCCTTTGGTGGAGGTGCTCAGCGATCCAGACTCCATCAACCGGATGCTGCTGTCTCAGCTGGAGCAGAGGGAGCAGCAGGCTGAGCAGCAGAAAAAAGCCTACACCTACGCTGCCTCTTATGAAGACTTCATCAAACTGATATCCACTTCTACTGATGTCAATTTCCTCAAACAACTCAGGCATGATGGCATCACACACACACACACACCCACACACACACACAGACGGTCTGGTTTTCTATCCCCCTGGGGTACATCCATTGATATAATTCATTCCCTAGCCCCTTACCCTAAACCTAACGCCCATAACTGATTGCCTAGACCTAACCCTTGTCCTAATCCTAACCAAAACCTAATTGTAACTTAATCTCTAAAACCTAATTTTGACCCTCAAAATGGGGTTGGGACCCGTGGGGACCGGGAAAATGTCCCCACGAAGGCAAGACGTCCCCACAGTGATGGTAAAATATGAAAAAATGGTCCCCATAATGTAGCATAAATGCGCCCCCACACACACACACACACACACACTCCCTCCCACATGGCCTCATTAAACTGAGCCGGTCCTACAGTTTTCCTAAAGTCAGTTTTTCCTCCGGGTGCATACACGGTAACAGGCAACTTAACTTGTAATATCTTTGCTCCTGAGGGGTTACCATGGTAACAGTGTCTGCAGCAACGTACAAGGGCCAGACATGATGCTGCGATATTTTCTCATTAGTCTGAGAAGTAATGGCTTAACAGAGACTTATTGCTTATTTTCTAATAAGTTTTGTCATCAGAAATCTATTTTCATGCGATTACGACGGTGTGATGTGTTCGCATGCTGAGCGTGATGCATCTGAATATTTTATTATTGTTAAATGTCATATTCTGTTCACTTCAACAGTACTCTGTTTATTCAGCCAAGAGAAAGGTAGTGACAACTGTCATCTCTTCCCCTCCTGCATCTCTTCGTAGGTATCAGATTGTAGTAGAAATTATTCATGCCACCACCATCAGCAGCCTGCCTCAGCTCAAGAAGCAGAAAGGTACAAAGAACACAACATTTCACAAAGCAAACCATTCCACTGTAATTTCATTTATTAAATACTCAATTTAAGTCGATCTTATCTTATTTAAAATTTTGATTAAAGTCTCTTTATTTGTTTTTTTGACATTATTAATTGCATTGAATACAAACAAGCATGCAAACCCCCTCAGGTCAGAATAGATTTTAAATTAAATTTTTGATTTGATTTTAATTTTATTTTATCGAAGTTCATTTTTTTAAGTGTAGTTTTAATTTGATTTTGTTTAACTATAGTTAATTTTTTAAATTTTATTTCATTTTGCATTTCAGATCTTTATGTATTTATTTTTTCCAGTTGATTTAATTTAATTTTTTTATTTAATGTGATTTATTTGATGTTACGTCACGTTTCGTCTCAGCTTCGTCTCCGCTTCGTCTCCGCTTCGTCTCTGCTTCGTCTCTGTTTTGTCTCTGTTTAGTCTCCACTTCATCTCTGCTTCATGTCCGCTTTGTCTCTGCTTTGTCTCTGCTTCATCTCCGCTTCGTCTCCGCTTCGTCTCTACTTCGTCTCCGCTTTGTCTCCGTTTTGTCTCTGTTTTGTCTCTGTTTCGTCTCCGCTTCATCTCTGCTTCATCTCCGCTTTGTCTCTGCTTTGTCTCTGCTTCATCTCTGCTTCGTCTCTGTTTTAGCTCTGCTTCATCTCCGCTTTGTCTCTGCTTTGTCTCTGCTTCATCTCCGCTTCGTCTCTACTTCGTCTCCGCTTTGTCTCCGTTTTGTCTCTGTTTTGTCTCTGTTTCGTCTCCGCTTCATCTCTGCTTCATCTCCGCTTCGTCTCTGTTTTATCTCTGCTTCGTCTCTGTTTTGTCTCTGTTTTGTCTCTGTTTCGTCTCCGCTTCATCTCTGCTTCATCTCCGCTTTGTCTCTGCTTTGTCTCTGCTTCATCTCTGCTTCGTCTCTGCTTCATCTCTGTTTCGTCTCCGTTTCGTCTCTGCTTCGTCTCTGTTTCGTCTCCACTTCGTCTCTGCTTCGTCTCTGTTTCGTCTCCGTTTTGTCTCTGCTTAGTCTCCGCTTCGTCTCCGCTTCGTCTCTGCTTCGTCTCCGCTTCGTCTCCGCTTCGTCTCTGCTTCGTCTCCGCTTCGTCTCTGTTTTGTCTCTGTTTAGTCTCCACTTCATCTCTGCTTCATGTCCGCTTTGTCTCTGCTTTGTCTCTGCTTCATCTCCGCTTCGTCTCCGCTTCGTCTCTACTTCGTCTCCGCTTTGTCTCCGTTTTGTCTCTGTTTTGTCTCTGTTTCGTCTCCGCTTCATCTCTGCTTCATCTCCGCTTTGTCTCTGCTTTGTCTCTGCTTCATCTCTGCTTCGTCTCTGTTTTAGCTCTGCTTCATCTCCGCTTTGTCTCTGCTTTGTCTCTGCTTCATCTCCGCTTCGTCTCTACTTCGTCTCCGCTTTGTCTCCGTTTTGTCTCTGTTTTGTCTCTGTTTCGTCTCCACTTCATCTCTGCTTCATCTCCGCTTCGTCTCTGTTTTATCTCTGCTTCGTCTCTGTTTTGTCTCTGCTTTGTCTCTGCTTCATCTCTGCTTCGTCTCTGTTTTATCTCCGCTTCATCTCTGCTTTGCGTCTGTTTCGTCTCTGCTTTGTCTCTGCTTCATCTCTGTTTCGTCTCCGTTTCGTCTCTGCTTCGTCTCTGTTTCGTCTCCACTTCGTCTCTGCTTCGTCTCTGTTTCGTCTCCGTTTTGTCTCTGCTTCGTCTCTGTTTCGTCTCCGCTTCATCTCTGCTTCATCTCCGCTTTGTCTCTGCTTCATCTCTGCTTCGTCTCTGTTTCATCTCTGCTTCATCTCCACTTCATCACGGTGTCATCTCTGCTTAATCTCGCTTTGTCTCTGTTTCATCTCTGCTTCATCTCTTCTTTATCTCCGCTTCGTCTCCGCTTCATCTCTGCTTCGTCACGGCTTCATCTCTGTTTCGTCTCTGCTTCGTCTCTGTTTCGTCCCTGCTTTGTCACGGCTTCATCTCTGCCTCGTCGCCTTCTGCAGTCTAAGTTATTGTTTTCAGAAGGAAAAGAATAGTTTATAGAAGAAGTTCTACAAACATTACAAAGATACTAAAATAAACACCTTATCTTTCACCTGCAGATGTGTTTGAGTCGGGAATTCAGCGATACGTAGCAGCTTTTTGTAGATGATTAAGCCAGAGGTGACTCAGTTATTGAAATATGTGAGCAGAGCTGGTTTGCTTCCCTCTCTCCCAGAGCGGAAAGGTAAAGAGACGGCAGCCATGAAAGCAGACCTGCTGAGGGCCAGAGATATGAAACGATACATAAATCAGCTGACTGTTGCTAAGAAACAATGCGAGAAACGTATCCGGCTGCTCGGTGGGCCAAACTACGAGAACAACGAGGACGGAGGAGGTGACGACAGCGACGAGCCCCAGAGTCAGAAGGTGAGACTTCTGGTTTACACAGAAACACTGGAACCGTCGTTCTTTGATGATCTGGATGGATTATTTTAGTTAGTTTCATTTTCTCTGGCTCGTTTCTTTTTCTCTCTCAGATTCTCCAGTTTGACGACATCCTGTGCAATCCAGGTTACAGAGAGCATTTTAAAGTTTACATGGAAAGAGTCGATAAGAGAGCTCTGATAAGCTTCTGGGAACTAGTGGAAATGCTGAAAACTGCCAACAAGGTATTCCATACACATTCCAGCGGGTTTATCCCAGCACTACTGGAACCAGGAGTACAAGCAGCTTATTAACCTGCACACGTGTGAAAACATATGAAGTAATCCTACTGATGTCACAGTACTTATTTGTCTTGAGGACTTCTCATTGTTCTAGATCAGAGGTGTTTGATATCAGGTGGGCCCGACCAGAAAGATAACAGCTTACAAATCGTCCCGCTTTATTTCATTGCAAACAGTCCATTATAAGATGTTTATATTTAATGAAGTAGCCTTTAAGAATATATATGATGAACAACCTGAAATGTCAACAATATCATGCCTCATTTAAATATTTAGGTAATTTTTTAATTCATTAACTTATTTTATTCTTTTTCATTTATTTTATTTATGGAATTTGACATTATTATATTTTATTCAACATAATTTTTTTTTTTATACATTTTCATAGAAAATGTTTAAAGCCATAGTTTTTTAAATCAATTTTTACACACACACACACACACACATACACACACACACACACACACACACATATATATATATATATACATATATATATATATATATATGTATTAGTATATAACATTTTTATTTAATTTTTAATATTATTTACATATTTTATTCATTTAATTTATTTTACACAGTACGCATTTTGTATATTTACTTATTTACATGTTTAATACAACTTCAAGACCCCAACGCATCCACAAAATCTCTGAACCTGGAATTAAAAAGCCAGTTTTTCACATTATTCTGAAAATAACTTTTGCAGATCTAAAAGTTATATTAAATGTACATGTGTAAATGTTAATTCCAACACGATGTAATAATACTGCCCCACCTAACCTGACCCACCTCACCACACAAACTGAACTAAAAAAAGAAAAAAAAAAAAAAAAATCCCCCTCCCCCTGCTGAGGAGAGGTTTACAGTCGAAGAGAAAAATAAAATCTCGCCTGGAAACACTAGGATTACAGTTTTAATCCAGAAATTACAGTAAATGTTTTTAAACTCATTCCGTGGACCAGTTTGGAGCCTTTGGTGGGCCACTTCTGGCCCTTGGACCGTGTGTTTGACACCTCTGCTCTACAAAGTGTTGCAGATGATCTCAGTCATGTTAATTTACAGGCGTTATAGAAGTTCCTTTCAACAATTTTTGCAATATTTGGTAAAATTGGGTTCTCTGCCCCATACGTTATAATTAATTAAAAGCTTTATTATTCTACATCAGCTGTGAAAGTAATGGGGCTGAAAAAACATCCTCCAATCATCTCTGCATTCCTTAACTTTTTTATTTGTCTACTGGCTCATCAATCACTTTTACTACCACAGAAAGAGTGATTGAGGGTCAGTTCAACGGGTAATAGGCGAGACTGTTCAATGAGAGAGATTGATTGGTGAGAGCAATACTGCAACCCAGAAACAGCGTGCACTCATCTGACATTTACAGAAGGTAGCTAACATCATTCTGCTAGCAGTTAGCAACGATCAGACGACATTCCGTTTACTTGCGTTTGTGACATGATGGAGAATCTGTAGCTGCTGTCTGCTGAACACCAGAGTGGCTCGTGCACGTTGTCCTGTGGTCTGAGGAGGGAGCTGTGAATCCAGCTGGTTGGTCTTTATTCAAAAACTTGCTAACAGTTTCTGCTTTCTGAAATGCCAGAACATCCTTTATCGTGCCTTTAACTTGCATTAATGTCAGCGAGGTTATATTATGTTCAGGACTGCAGCCACATAAAAGCTTTTCTTCTGTATGTGTGTTCTGCAGAATGAAGTGCCCCAAATCGTGGGAGAAATCTACCAGAAGTTCTTTGTGGAGAGCAAAGAGATTCAGGTGGAGAAGATTCTCCTGAAGGAGATCCAGCAGAGTCTGGTGGGGAACAGAGGAACTCAGGTTTTCATCAGGCTGCAGGAGCAGGTAGAAACATCACCGGCCGTCAGGATTGGTGTTTAAAGGGACTAGAGGCAAGATTAAGAAATGAAACTCTGCCGTGACTGGCGCTTCAGGTATCTGCAGCCACGAGCCAAGCCGTCACGGGAGCACAAACTGAAGCTATAATGTTGTTTACTACGCTTTTTCTCCGTAGTTCCACTTTTTAGTGTCTTTCAGTTGATCTGGATCTTTTGCTGACGGCAGAAGAATCCATAACTATCGCTTACAGTGTTTGAATTTACCGCGAGCGTCTTTTTCCTGTATCAAAACTGCGGATGTAGCGTCATTTGACATCTCGTCCGCAGGGCAGAGCTGGAAATTCAGACACCGAATTGCAGCGCATTTTGCAGCACACAGCCTGTTCAAGGCAAAGAAGAGAAATGTGGTGGAAATGTTGTTTTTGGTATTTAGCGCTTCATCATCCATTAGTATTAAGAAAATGGACATGCATGTTTGGTTTTTTTTAAAATTCCTGCCTCTAGTTCCTTTTAATCGTGGTGCTTTCAGAGATCAGACAGAAGCTGTTTTCTCAGATGGAGTCAGTGTGTGTGGTGTGTGTTCACACCCCACACAAAACTAAGAAACCAGCTGGTGAGCCACACAAATGAACGCATGTGATGCCCATGAGGGGAGATCTTTTCCATCGTAACCAGTGGCTACCCACTTTATTTCTTACTGCTGCTTATTTATGAAGCCACTTCTTCAGCCATAAGTAGAACTTTAGAAGGATGTTTGCCACAAACATTCAAGCTGGGTTTTAAATCTCCTGATAATGATGATTATAATAGTAATTATTATTCTTTCCGGCTTCTTTCTGGAAACCACAATGTAAAATGGTTTTGAATATTTCATTTGACTTCCAGTTGTTCTTCAGTAGAATCGCTGCTGTTTGACGCATAAATAATCCTGGAACTGTGGAAAAAGGAAACTGATGCAGTGTTTCCCACAGGATTTTAGGAGAACTGTGGTGGGAGGGTCTCTGATTCTCCCCCCTTCTCATTTTCGAACAAATAAATAGAAAACAACATAAATACAATAATAAAATAGGTCTGTAATGGCATGAAGCCTTCATGCATTGTGTTCAGTGCTTCCATCAGCCCTGAAAATGCCAGCAGCCACAGATCTGAACATGTTTAATGAGTAAAGTTTCTACAAACACAACGGGAAGTTATAGGATAAAACAACTGCACACGTGTGAGCACACACACTTTGAGTGAAGCAGTTCTAGACCGCCTACTGATTCATGGGCATGATGATGATGGGTCGCCCTCCAAGAAAACTATTGATAAAGTTTAATTTATTATCTTCAAAGCCTTATTGCCGATTCAATCGTGCTGAATTCCAGTTGAGCCGCAGTTTTGGGAACTCTGCGACTCGCGTGTTCTCAGCCTGCAGAGATGCGGGAATGTCGGACAGCTGGAGTGGGATGATGCACGTGGGGGTTGGAGTGGAGCGCTACGCGGCCGGAGTGCGGCCGCTTGTGGGTGGCTTCGATTAAGAATGGGGCCCCCATGGTTATACTAGTTAATAGGTCATATTAGTATAATAGATTTTTAATTAGTTTCAGTTTTAATTTCAGTTATCGTTTTCTAAAAAATTTGATAAATGGCTCAGCGGCAGCGGGAGGAATAGCAGGGAATCGGCACCATGGAGCGCAGAAAGTTAGACTCGGTTCGGTAGGTTAGAAGTTGACTGGCTTGATGATATCATCAACATGGCCTCCTGCTCCATCATCCAGCCTGATAGCTGGTCTCTGGATGGGTGCAGACGTCCCGCTCCGCTCACGTCTGTGGCTCTGGTGTCGCTGGAATCTGGATCGCGCCAAAATGCGTCAAGAAAAGAGCGACATCTGTGAAGGCGACCTGTCTGTGTGCAAGTTTTCACGCACTCTCCAGCTCTCGCTTGCTCAAAGGCAGGAGGAGAGCACAGCTGTACTGTAGAACGGTCTGATGGGCTGCTCTGACTTTTTTTTTTAAACATCTTGGGGTCATACGAGACTGTGGCGGTCGGAACAAGGTCATGGCAGGCCACCACAGTCTCGTTAATCAACGGGAAACACTGTGATGTAAATTTTTTGTTGAGTCTTTTGTAGTGTCGTCCCACCTCGCTGATCTGTTCCTGCCGGAGGCTTTTAAAGCGCTTATCTGCTCTTAGTAACGATGTCCTGTTTCTGATGAAAGTGGTGTAGCTGCCGGACTGGTTCCCTTGTTTGCTTTCATAAAATGGCTTTTACCTCTCCAGTAAAACATCATCTTGCTCCTAATTATCGTCCAGGTGGCTGAAACCATGCGAGAACGCTACTACCCTTCCTTCCTGGTTTCCGACCTCTACGATAGGCTGATCAGACGAGACGAGCCGCACAGCCAATCACAGTGCAGCCCAGAGGAGAAGGGAGACGAGGTCGGTTACGTACTGCTATCCAAACGAGACACATGTGCAGCCTTCTCATGCTCGTGTACATTTGTTGTCATCATGGTGTGCAGTGCCCGGGTCTGGATGCAGGAGAGGAGGTGTGTGACGGTGATGAAGGAAGTAAAGGAATCAACGAGCAGGCCAGCTATGCTGCTACCAAACTCCGCCACCTCTACGACAAGCTGGAGTACAAGCGACAGGCTCTGGGCTCCATCCAGAACGCCCCCAAGCCAGACAAGAAGGTAGCGCAGTGCACAGAAATACCCGACTAGGATTTAAACTCATGAAACTCTAAAGTTTACGTGTTATTCATCTCTGACTGTGATCATTGTGTGTTTGCAGATCGTGAGCAAGCTAAAGGAAGAGATAGGAGCCATGGAAAGAGAGCACAGTGAGCTGCAGCAGCACATCACAAGAACGGACTGGTGGTGTGAAAACCTCGGTCACTGGAGAGCAACCATTACAACGGCCGAGGTAACCGTGTTTCAGCGCTATTACGCGCACAGAAAACACAATTATCAGATGTTCTCTCCTCTCTACCCCCCGTCATCTTCCATGTAGATTAGGGCTGCCACAATTGGTCGATTAGTCACGATTATGTCGACTATTAAACTCGTCGACACCTAATTCAATAGTGGATGCGTCGTTTTAAAAATGTTTAATCCTTGTTTTTCTCTCAAAACTGCTGCAGCACGTTCCACCGCTTCTGTCCTTGACACACGTGCAGTAGTGGTGATCAGGGTCAGCCGTGATGTCACCGGAAGTTCTACTTGACGGGCCCGTGTGTAGTTATGGCAACCCGGCAGCAATGATGCTCAAAAGTGTACAAAGTGTGCAGTGCAGTATCTGCAGGACAGAACTGCCTTCCACACCAGCACAGCAGCAACGCACCTGAGAAGGAAGCAGGTTAAAGATGGACGTCGTCTCGCTGAGCTGCTAACATTAAACAGAGAGCTAAAACGCTCTCTGTAGAAAAGCACAATGGCGAGTTGTTTAGAAAAGCGCCAACGGACTTCTTCCACAACTACCACCGTCTTTATCATGTGTCTCCCTGTTGCAGAGTGACAGACACTCGTGCTGCAACAGTTTAAGGTAAATTGTTGTTTACAGAAATGCAGGAAACGCTGCGACCGGCAGGTTGACTTTCCAGTCAAAGAGCTGCGTCGTCCTCCTCGCGGAGACCTCCAGCATCGAGCGTTTCAGCTGCCCCGTGCTCCTCACGTGCTGCTGCAAATACATAAATGTTGCGAATGCTGACGTGTGCATCCACAGCAAGTATAAAAGTATAAACCAGTCTTAATTCATATCGCTGTAAACATTAAGAATAACAATGAAGATTTGATTCATTAGCCTCCCTTAGCTACGTATTTCCTGTGTTTTCTGTTTGAATAGGAAATGTGGTGATGCTGATATTTTTTCTGTGCTAAAAAAGTACGTTCTTCTCTGTTACAACTCGTGACTAGCATATTTCATGTAAGGGATAATGTCTGGAACGCAGGTCATTATCAGGAAATACTGACTGACGGCAAATGCAGACGCGAAGCGGAGCCGCTTATTATACGGCTACTGGCAAAAAACTAAATTCACATTAAACTCTTATTTTTGTATGGGCCAAATAACTTTCTGATGTTTCACGCTAAGAATGAAATAGTTCCCCACAGTCGGGGCATGTGTTGCCTAGCAACGTTTGTTAGTTGAGTCATGGTGGCTGGAATTTGGGCTAGCACCGGCTATTTCTGTATGTTGAACTGGACATTTCCTCCTCCGCTACTGGTCTTCTCGTGGTCTTCTTTTGGTCTTCTTCATTTTGGAGAGGGTGAATCCATAAACTCGGCCTGGACCCAGCGCTCAAAAGCCCCACGCTCGCCAAAGATTGTTCAGATTAATGGGCTACATGCACAACTGCACTGCTTCTTAACTCACGCCAGCTCGTTTGTCTGCTGTCTGTCATTACTGGACAAACTGATTAATCCAGGTGGAGGACAATGGTCAGACACACCTGGATTAATCAGTTTCTCCAGTAATGACAGACAGGAGACAAACGAGCTGGCTTAAGTTCAGGACATAGTGGAGTTGTGCATAAATCCCAGTGGTAAGTCAACCATTTTTCTAATACAGGTGTCACTAAGTGCTCGTTTGCTGGTTTTTGTTGCCGTTTTTTTCCCCGTTGAGATCTTGATTGAGATGAGTGATGGGACTACTTGCAACGCGGAGTGATATTAGATTAACTATAAGACCACATATTAGAAAAGGAAAAAAAAATCTGTTGCACTTGACTGCGGTCATCATAGATGGGTTTCCGAGCAACGTCACAGATAGGATGCGCGCGCAACCAGGGGGCAAGAAAACCCAGGAAAAGCATTATGAACTATGAGAAGACGTGTGTTTACATGCATGACTCGACTTTTAATGTGAAAGTGTCGGGGAAATATAATGTTTGAGTCCTGGTATTTGTTCGTTTGCAAAAATCCAAACGTTAATGCATGTGAACAGTTACCATGGTGATAACAGGACAGTAGGAGTGACTGTCTTCAGAAACCCTCTGATAACTTCTGCAGGTTCAGATCAATGATTTATTCAGTCTTTCACCATGGTCACCATGTCAGATTAAACTACTGCGGTGGCAGAGATTTTTCCTGTGTTCTAGTTGGGAGACTGGTACTAGTAAATACCAACATCAAGGCCGCGATCAGTCATTGATCAGTTCACGGCTGCATCACAACACTGTAGCTGTGTGTGACTGCCGTCCTCTGCTCACACATGGAAAATAAAAAGAAGAAAAAACTGATGGTGGAGCCGTTTACTAACATTCACACTGCATAACAACGCATCCTGGAGACTTAATACGAAGTACGGGGTCGTAAATCAGATGGCGTTTGAGTTTACACCGTTAGCTTGTTAGCAGTTAGCTAGTCTGTCTAATGTCTACCACGATCTCATACACAATAAAGCAGAACGTTACACAAGCAGTGAGACTCACTGACAGCAATGCAGGTGAGTCTTTCCAAACGTAGTGATGATGTCATCTTTGCCTGGTTTAATCCAAACTAGTGAAAGTTGCTCCTGTATGGAGGAGGTGAAGACGACATGGAGCAGAACTGAACCTGCTGCAGACAGCAGACTGTTGGGACCATTTTGGTTTGAACAAAGAGTCTAAACGAAAGTTTAAGCCGCTTTCTAACTCAGGTTTTTCAGGCAAATTTCAAATGAGGTCCAACACGAATAATATCCATGTTTTAACAAGATAAGTGCCGTTTCCGGGTGATGACACTCTTGCCAAGTTAGTGTAATGGTGATAGAAATGTAACACAGCAACTCTGCATCGTTTTTTTCAAATTCGTCATCAAAATACAGATTCATCAATATTATTTAAAACACAACAATCTCTGTTTGTTTCGTCAGGTTACTTTACATTTTTATGAATGATATCAGTGCGTGTTTGGCCATAGACTGCAGTACAAACAGGCTTTTTGCCCCCTGGTTGCCTAGCAACTGCCAATGTTTGTAAACGGGAAACCCATCTATACGAAAATAAATACCGCTGGAACGTTGGTAAAAACCCATTCAAGCCAACAGAGCATTCTGCTGCGTTCTAAAGAGCCGTAGAATAATAAAGGTTTAATGAACTATCATCTTTATTTTTAGTTATCATGTACATTCATCACTTCAAAATGAAAACTGATTGTGTTTATATAAAAGCAGCTTCATGCTGGAGCGATGATTGATGATGATACATTCTATTTTATGGATGGTCCGATGAATCAACTAATTGAAAAAATAATCAGTCGACTACCAAAATAATGGTTTGTGGCAGCCATAATGTAGCTGTTGAATAAATGAATGGAAGAAAATCTACAGTAATCTGATTACCCGCAGTTATCTGGTTTCAGTGGTCGTGTAAACGGGCTCGTCTGGGATGGAGCTGTGGTCAGATGAGGGGAAACTGTCAGCTGGATCATTTCTAGAGACGATGCAGGAAAGCACAGTTCGTCTTTGATCCGTTCAGGGCGACTGCAGGAATCACTGTATGCGTCACATACGGAACAAATCCGATTGTGGATGCAAATTAAACACAAGTCATGTGGCACAAGTAACGACACACATTCTGGGTAACTGATTAGTCTGCAACACACTGCTGGTTTGTTTCTCACTCCCGCGGTCGTTCTTTTACCCGTCATGTGACTCAGCAAATGGTGAGGCGACCTTACGCCCTGAGAAATGTGCATCAGCGTTTAACGAAGCACAGCAGCACGCACAGCCAGTCACTCAGAGCATGTTTAACCCTTACCATTCCAGGACAGTTTCTGCTGGTTTTGCTCCACCTGGTTCTTTTAGGGGGCATTCATTACCAGGTTCCTGCTACTTGGTTAGAATGGGTGAATTTTTCAGATTTCCTGAACTGGCGCTATGCAAATAAATCAGAAATCACTGAAATTGAATTTTTTACGTTCAATCTGCACCTAACAGAGGCGGAGCGAACGGTCTTGAATACCTCACATAGTTTAAAAAGTAAATAAAAGCAGGAAGAAGGAAACCAGTGAGTGGAAATATTTCAGCTTCGTTACTCCACGTCTGTCTAGGAGACATTTCTGAGTTTTTTTTATTGTTTTGATCTCTGCTTCGTCTTTGTTTTTCTTCCTATCCAAATGATACTGCTGTGTCCCAAATCGCCTTTTTCCATACTCAGTACTGAAAATCCCAAATTGAGTACACTAACCATTCTATGTACTCAGTGGCTCAGTATGTGAGTTTTGAGTTCACAGCGCTGTCCCTAACCACATACTCCCGTGCAGAGTACTCACTGGAAATTTTGACCGGCTTACAGCGACGGCACACTGCCGCCATCTTCTGCCGGCGCTTTTCACCTTTGAGTGTTTTTTCTCATCACGCAAACATGAACATCCTTTGTGAAGCCTAACGCCGAAATCGGCGCTGGCAAATCGATGTCCTCCTGCTATTGGCTGAAGCTGCGCAGTAATGCTCCCATTTCAGGGAGCAGTTCCGCCACCCACTGAACCAAATTCAGGATGAGAGAGCGGTGAGTGTCCACAGTCACCTACTCAAAGTCCTGATGGGTTTGAGTACGTCATCCGGGTACTTTTGCATACTCGGTTTTCACATACTATGCATACTGTTTTTTATTTTGATGCAGTATATTCAAAATTTTAAGTATTGAGTATGGAAGTAGGAGATTTGGGACAAAGCATATGTCACTTCCTCCTTCTTCTTCTTCATGCTACTTTGTCATGGATGACAAACCTTTCTCCCCTTTTGGTCTGCTGGATAGTGCATCTGCAAATGAACCGAGGCCCCCGGCCTTAGAGCAGAGTCCCAGTCAGCATCAGTTTTTAAACTTTAGTCCCAGTCAGCATCAGAACCTTTAATCCCAGTCAGTATCAGAACCTTTAATCCCAGTCAGTATCCAGAACCTTAAATCCCAGTCAGCATCAGAACCTTTAATCCCAGTCAGTATCAGAAAGCTCTTCTTTCTTTATTCCAGACATACAGGATCATTATTTTTCTTCTTTTCTGACACACATAGAACTTTCTGCTCACTTGTTGATCTTTGGCTGCTCCTGATTGGACGTTACCATCAATTTAAGCTCTCTGATTGGAGGAAAGTTGGACAGGAGGTGTCTTCATCATCATGTCCAGGTCTAAACAGAGGTCTCTTAGCAACCTAGCAGTGATGGTGATGTTTTTATGATGAAGATGGGATAAATAATGGTGTTATCATGCATCATTGTGGATAGAGTCTGAATAAACGTTTGACATTTTGTTGTTTTTATCAGATAAAGATGCTGATGCTTTAAATCATTCCTGAGGTGACAGAGACGTGACTGGGTCGCTGTTTTTGATCATACAGTTTTATCTTGGTTCCAGACACACGTTAAGTCTTTTATTTTAATTATCTGTTTCTCCTTTTCCTTCAGGTAAACTAGATTTCCTCCTGCTTCCCAGCTGCTTGTAGTGTCATCGGTCCAGTGAAGCTCATCCTGAACTTGTGTGTGTTTTTCAGGCTGCAGAGGAAGGCGGTGAGACTGTAGCGTGTTACAGCGTGTGCGTTAGCCTGGTTGAAGGAGAGGAAACCACCAACAGCCGCTGGAGCGTCCAGAGGAAGCTCACCGAGTTCCAGATGTTGCACCGCAAACTCACAGAGGTAAACATGCATCAGAGCTTCCTTACATCCTCACATCTGCGTGACTCTGAGGAGGAGGCGCCCTCTACAGGGGAGAACTGGTTATTAACTGCAGGTTATACTCTACAAAGGATCTCATCTGTAATCAGATGAACTTGTTTATCTTCAGGCTAACAGATGTTTTTCTCCAAAGGGAGTAAAATAAAAACCCTTGGGGTTCTCAGAGACATTCCAGGGGGGTACTAGGAAAATAAAAGAAATACCAGAAATAGTATCTATGTAAAGTTTGTTATAATCCTTTAATATCAATATGTATTTACGGAAGTTTATAATTGAAAACGTGTATTTAGAATTTAGTGTAACTGATCTGAACAAACCCAAACCAGGTTTGTGACACATCCTGGTTCATGCCAGATAACAGCACCCGCCAATCATTGACAGGCAAAAACCTTTAACAGCGCATTCATGGTATCAAGTCAGAAAAAGTCCAAACAATCCCTGAGATTTGAGGTGAAAATGATTTTATTCACGTCTACAAACTGCAGCCACCCGGGACGTGACGTCCTTCCTCTCTGAAACGCCCAATGACGGATGAGAGTTGCTAGTTAGCTTAATGCTACACCGTCTCTACGAAAGTATCCATTCCATTTTATGTGTTTCTGTGAGTTTTCATTGATAAATACATAAGTTAGTACACTAGTAAGTAAGAAAGTAAGTAAGGGTAAGTAAGTATAAGTAAGTCATAGTAAGTATTGGTAAGTAAAAGTCAGCAAATATAAGTTAGTTGAAGTAAATAAAAGTAAGTAAAAGTGAGAAAATATAAGTACAAGCAAGTAACAATTAGCAACTAAAAGTAAGAATAAGTAAGTAAAAGTCAGCAAATATAAGAAAGTTAAAGTAACTAAACTTAAGTATAAGTAAGTAAAAGTAACTAAACGTAAGTATAAGTAAGTAAAAGTCAGCAAATATAAGTAAGTAAAAGTAAATAAAAGTGAGTAAAAGTCAGCAAATATAAGTAAGTAAAAGTAAATAAAAGTGAGTAAAAGTCAGCAAATATAAGTAAAAGTAAGTTAATAAAAGTAAGTAAGTAAAGGTAAGTAGGAAACGGTAAGCATGAGAAAGTAAAGTAAATACAAATAAGTATGCATAACAAAGTAAAAGTAGCTATCAGTAAGTAAATGTAATATCATTAATTAAAAGTAAGTAAAGGCAAGTAAATGACAAAAACAAGTACGTACTAGTATGTGAAAGTAGGTATAAGTAAGTGAAAGTGTCACTCAGTAAAAGTCAGCAAGTAGAGAAAAAGTGAGTAAGTAAAAGTGGGTATCATTAACTAAAAGTAAGTAAAGGCAAGTAAATGAAAAAAAAAACAAGTATGTATTAGTAAGTAAAAGTAAGTAAGTATACGTAAGCAGAGTTTCATTTAGGAGGAAATGATGCGACTTCAGGTCATCATCAGACACGATGCTGAAATTCATTCACCTGATCTTGATTTGTCTGAGAGGGAAACCGATATCAGATCACACCCACAAATGAGCAACACAATCCTCGTTTCACCGTTAGTTCCAGTCTCATGGTCAGATTCCACGATTCCTTCTGTTTTCCTCTTCATGGGGACGTGTAACTATCCAAACCAGCTTTCCCAGTAACCCCACGCTGTCTTCCTCCCATCAGTGTTTCCCGTCTCTGAAGAAGCTCCAGCTGCCGTCGCTCAGTAAACTTCCCTTCAAGTCCATCGACCAGAAGTTCCTGGAGAAGAGTAAAACCCAGCTCAATGCCTTCCTCCAGGTAAGGAGGCCCACGCTGCGGCAGGTCCGGGCCTCGGACCTGCATGGAGCTTTTCTCTGAGGTGTTGGCTTTTATTCCAGCTCGGCTCTGTGCTTGTGTTGCAGCGTCTGCTGACAGATGAGCGGTTATGCCAGTCGGAGGCGCTCTACGCCTTTCTCAGCCCGTCTCCAGAGCACCTGAAGGTGACCAGTTTCTGTCTGGCTCCAGACTCCACTGGGATGGGAAGTCATGTTGGATCAGGACTCGCCGTTATACCAGATTTACTTTGTTTTTATCATAATGAACATAAACAAGACGTTTCGTTTAAGGCCCTATGAGCCACACATGGTGGTTTGAGTGGAAAATTCAATGGGTCCCCGATTTAAAAAGAAAAAAAAAAGAAAGTTTTTTTCTATAATGTTATATTCTCTCTTTAGTGTTAAACTCCATTGATGATGGGAGGACATGGTTATGATTAATATTTGAGTCCAGGTGGGCTTCGTTACAAGTTGGGATGTCCCGATACTGATGCCAGTATCCGTTACTGGCCTATTTTGCTGCAAGACAAGTTTATTTGTACAGCAAATTTCATGTACAGGACAGTTCAAAATGCTTTACATAAATTATTAAAAGCATCACAGCGGAGTGCAAAAGAAAAAACATGAAAAGTAGAAGCATGATTTAACATTTAAAAAACATTTGAAGTTAAAAAGAGAGAGCCGTGCAGATTTTAACTTTTGAATCAAATCTATGTAAATGCAGCTGTACAGTACTCATTCAGGACAGCACCTGTTACCGGACGTCCTGCTGTGTTTACGCCGCCATGCTGACAGGAAAATACTCTTTAAGATGAGCGGCAGCTTTGAGTTTTTGTCTCAGTTAAAATCAGAAGTCATTTTTCATCACATGAGAACAGATTAAATATATCTGACCTGGATCATGTCCCCGGGATACATTTAAAAACGTTGGTGGCGGTCAGAATGGACCATTTTTTCCCCTCTCCTTCCCTGTCAGACCTGCGGTACCCCCACATACAGTTTTGGACATTTTATTGGGGATTAAGTTTGTCCTGCTAATTCTCTTTCTGACGCTTTCCAAGGATATTTTTATTGAGCTGGTATAAGTTTGGATATGTGGAAGTAGGACGATGTTGCAAAAATACAGCAAACTACAGCTGCATCAGATCAGCTTCTAACCACTTGTAAACTTTTATGTCTTATAGTCCGACTGTCGTTTGATGAAGTAATTAAATGTCGTGGTAGGGCAGCAACATGCCGGCATCACACCTGAGCAGCAGAAGTGCTTCTCTTTATTTAAAAAACACAAACAAACAACACAAATTCATTACAGAATTTACATTATTACATTATATTATATATTATACATTATTATTTTATATTATTATATATAACATTATATTATATTGCATTACATTATTAGTACAGAAATTCATTCCTGCCAGCAGTCGTCACCTAAAGAACAAGACCGACCGACTGACTATTATTGTTGTTGTATTACTATTTCATATATATGTTATATTGTTAAAAACACAAAAACAAAACGCCTCTCACTTTTCCCTATTAATTACTCGGATCGGTACTCGGTATTGGCAAGAACTTCAATTCCAGTACTCGTACTTGTACTTGGTCAGCAAAAAAGTGGCATCGGGACATCCCTAGTTACGCCAATAATTTCATCAACGTATTGACAATATTTTAGCAGGGCCCCTCTGAAATAGGCCTGACAACGTCCACGGATGATGGCAATCATTCTTTAGTCACAGTCTAAAGAAATTATTATTATGATCATTATTATTAAAGTAAAGACTAAAGTTTCAACAGTAATTTAAATGACAAGAAACTAATAATAAATAAAAAAATACAAAATTATAATTTTGTGAAATAAAATTTTGCTTTTGAGTTGTGGTTGAAAAATAATTAAAAAGTAAGAAAAACAAACAAAACTATCCCAGACACATTAGAGCAGCTTTCCTATGAACATACCTGTCAACAGATGCAGGCGTCTGATTGGACGTTACAGAAAACACCTGATTGCAGTGATTGTCCTAAGCTTTTGCTCAACAGGAACCCCATCATCCTTGTTTACATGTTTAATTTTTTGTAGGTTTGTTTTTAATATTTGTGTTGAGCCACAGTTTAAAATCAATGTCCTGATTTTCATAGAATTTTTTTTTTTATGACTTTTGTCGATTTCATCTTGTTTCACTGACAGATGACTTTTTTCCCTTCTCTAATTGGAGGGTGTGAATGTAGTTCCTGTGATTTTAAACGGGATTTTGTTGTCCACATTGTGTCATTTTTAATGGGAAAGTGAGGTGGATGGATGGTGAGTTAACTGCACCCTGTCAGATCTGAATGCATCGGGGACGCAGGACGCACCTGTCATCACTGAGCCAGCGATAAATGTAAACTAACATGTTGTTGGATGTTTGAAGGTGATGTCGATCCAGAAGAAGTCCTCCTTCTCTCTGGCCTCCTTTCTGGAGAGGTTACCTGGAGACTTCTTCTCCCACACGGAGGTAAGTCTCCACGCAACAGGTAAACAGACCGACTGCAGCCTCATCCTCATTAACCGCTCGCTTGCAGGAGGACGGCGACGACGACAGCGACATGTCCGACTACGGCAACACGAAGCTGACGGGCGGAGGAACGCTCTGGCTGAACCCTGCTTCATGCTCATCGGAGAGATCTTTGAACTCAGAGGAAGTGAGCATTTCTCCGTCTACATCTTTCCGTCTAGATGGTAGTGAACGTGACTGACCCCTCTCTGTTTCCTGCAGTGTTTAGTGGGTGAGGAAGACTCTAATTGCACTAGTCCAGGTGACATTTGGACGAACTATCAACAAGTAAGTAGCAGTAATTTACTTACCGGTTTCTCTAGCTAGCGATGTCGATCCCCACCAAGGAGGACGATTCGATACGCTGCAGCAACACGATACATGAACGATACGGAAGCCTCCTGCCGATACGATGCCATTCACCAAAGATTTGACAGCGATTTGACTTTATGCAAAGCGATTCAGTTCATAAGAATGGAGAGGATTAGGGCCACTGTGAAAAAAAAAATCTGAGAAAAAAGTCAGAATTCTGACTTTTTCAGAAATTGAAAAAGAAAATCTCCTGAAATTTTTTTTTTCAAAAGTTCTGGAAAAAAGTTAGAATTCTGACTTTTTCTCAGAATAATGCCCAGAAAAAAAAACTTTTTTTTTTTAAATGTTCCAAGAAAAAAAGTCAGAATTTTGAGTTAAAGTCAGAATTCTGATATTTTTCTTTTGCAGAAAATGCCCTGAAGTTATTATTTTTTTTGCAAATGTTCTTAGAATAGTTTTTTCTTCAGTGGCTCTTGTCCTCTTCGTAGGTTCAGTATGATTCATCCTGCGATTCAAAACGATTCAACACAAAGAATTTTCAAGTCCTCATCTGGTTTCTAAACATCGCAATTATTTCACCTTCTTTCCTTCCCTGTGAAGGACGTTTTTTTTTTAGAACATTTATTAAAGGTACAGTATGTAAGAATTACTGACATCTAGTGGTAAATATGGGTATTTGAAAGAAAGTCATTTGTTTTCTTCAAATAACTTCATATTCCAGCACTGTTGTGGATGTACGGTGGCTGTTGGTGCCAAAATTCTCCCAGACATAAAGATGTTTCCATCTGTGAGTGGATCAGTGGTCTCACGTGTAGCTATGATTGAACTATGAGGAACTATTTTTTTTTTTTGTCTTTTAAGGCTTTACTGATCCCAAACAGTCTCTATCTACCAATAAACAAAGCTGGTACAAGCTTATGTTTTTGATTGAATTCTGTATTTGATTGATTGATTATTTAAGTGTCAAGCACCGTAGTTGGTGCCCAGCCGTCATGGGCTTATTAGACACCATCAAATAATAAACAATACAGTAGCCTCGGGGCAAAAATACAAAACAAAGCATGACATAATAAAAACCCATGAAAATTTTGACACATACAGAGAGAATAGTTCATCATATGGGAAACAAAATACTTTGCTTCAGATACCAGGCCTTTTCCCCAAATTTTGCCAGAGTAAAAACTTTTTCAAACAGCCAGCACAGAATTTCTGCTTCGTGTTTCCAGAATAAATCAGGATTTTTTTTGACTGAATTGATTCAAAAAGAGTTTCTTAAATCACAGTATAAAGGACAATAAAAAACTAAATAAAATATAATATAAATGGAACCATGTTAAAGTGATGCAGTTTACTGTGGTACAGACAGAGATGCTGTCAGGAAGCGTCACTGAGATAAAATGGGATCATTTTCTCAGAAGTTCTGCTTCTGTTCACCTCATATTTATGTTCATCGGTAGAATCGTCAGAGGAAGACGTGGGGGGAGCATCCACACCCACCCTGCCATGTTCATCATGCTGCTGACGTCTTTTATAGCAACACCACATTGTTTTCAAACCACCGATTTCTTGTCAAGTTTCCACTTAAATAATCTAAAGTATCCCCAAACTTTTGACTTGTGTGTCCTCAGAGATGCTAAACATGTCGTCCTCACCTGCTGTCTCGCTTCCCGCCGTGTTTGCAGTTTACTTACTGCAGCTGCGCCAGCCCGGCTCACGTCTTAAACACGAAAGTTAAAAGTGAAGAGAGGAGACGAACTGTAATAATTAGTGTAGCTAGGGCCGTGCAGTTAATCAAAATTTCAATTTTCACCTTAAACAATCTTCAAACTCAGATAATCGAGCTGAAATGATTTATCTGCCATTTTTCTTTACACAATTCCTGAAAGTTATTCAGAGGTTAAAATGAATTTCAGTGGCTTCTCACCTGTAATTTGTTGGGTGTCATTGTCAAACAGATTTGGAATGTTGTAACATTGCAGTAAAGGTTAAGTTTATTTTGGGTTATTTTTTGTATAAGTAAGTATTTTTAGTTGATTTCTGAAATATAGAGAAATTGCAGAACAGCTGGAAACAGTTTATTTTGGATACATTTATGTTTTCTATGCATTATATAATGTTTTAAAGTAGATTTATTTTATTAATGTTTTATACATTGCAAAACAGCTGTAAGGTATATTTGTAGCCCCCCCCCCCCCCATTTAGTCATTTTGCTTACATTTTCAATAGCAGTGTTGTTGACAGAGAGAGAAATGCTAAATAAATGCATCGTGACAAGTGTTTGAATAATGGTGATAATGACTTTTCCCATAATTGAGACGCCTTAGGTGTAACCAGGAATTGTTGCCGATTCAGACACTGATTTTCATCTTAGTGAGATTTCATTTTAAAACTCACTTGTATTAAAGGGACTAGAGGGAGGAATTGTGAAAGAATAAACATGCATGTCTAGTTTTTAATACTAATGTGCGATGAAAGCGATAAAAACCAAAACAGAAGGAGCCCACCCACGTCTCTCTCTGTTGTCTTGAGCAAGCTGTGCTGCATAATGTGCTGCGATTCGGTGGTGAATTTCTCGCGCTGTCTGGCGGATGTGATGTCATTGACGTGTCATTGCATCCGCATCCCTGACAGTTTTGATACAGGAAGGAAACGTCGCGTTAAATTCAAACACTGTAAGCGATAGTTATGGATTCTTCTACCATCAGCAAACGATCCAGATCAACTGAAAGACACTAAAAAGTGGAACTACGAAGAAACAGACTTCAGCGTGGTAAACCTTATCGCTTCAGTTTGTCTCCTGTATCGCCAGTCGCGGCACTCGCATTCTCATTTCTTCATCCTGCCTCTAGATCCTTTAACTGCAGGACATGAAATGTTACTTAAACTTTAAACTCTTCTTCAATTTAACCACAAATAAAAATGTAGTTGTTGATGCCTCGGATATTTGCAAACAATAGTGTCATCATATCTGATGGGAGGGCCAAATGTAAGTCTCATCATCTGTCTCCCCGTCTCTCACCCTTGTTGCTGTCTGTCTGAGCTCATCCTCCGATGCTAACCTGGTCCGTTCTGTTCCAGACAGATCCGGGACACGGTAAACTGGATCTTTTGTGAACAGATGCTGGTGTGTTACATCAGTGTGTTCAGGGACACCGTGTGGCCCGACGGGAAGTTAGCGCCACAGGTTAAAGCCCGAACCGACTCTGAACGCAGCGAGACCAAGGAGCGCGCTCAACAGAAGCTGCTAGACAACATCCCAGGTAGATCCACACTCATCCAGACGAGCAGCACACATCTGCAGTACCTGCCGCGCCTTAACAA
>JALJCO010008584.1:0-15000 GCA_023101725.1 Atherinomorus stipes | reverse complement strand
CATCTAAACGAATGAGTTATAAAAAAATTCACCCCCCTCACAGTTGACATGAAGGTAAACGTGACCTAATAAACCTAAAATGATTTTTTGAACCAGGCTGTAAACCTGTTTATTTCTGCTGTGAAGTCGGCGTTTTTAACATGGGAGTCTATGGGGATTTGCTCGCTCTTGGAGCCAGCCCCTAGCGGATGAAGGGAGGATTACACTAAATACAATGCGGAAGAGAGCTTCACTGTTCTGAGGCGGAGTTTGCCCCTTGGGCCGCATGTAGCCTCAAACAGTTCCCGGAAGTGCTTGGCGGGCCATTCTAAACATTAGGAAAACCACAACAATCGCTAAATAATGTCAATAAATGCTAACGTTATGGAGTAGAAGCTAATATATTTACAGAAAAATATAGCTTTATTTTACTATATTGACATTCGTAATGTTTAAGTACAGACAGAAAATATGATCAATCCTCATTTACGATCTTGTAGTAATCCAACATAGTTAATGAGTGACGGAGTCTCCGTTTCCATCAGCCTTGGAGAGTCCGCCACTTTACACTTACAATTTCATTTAAATTCATTGCAAATAAATCGAGTTCTAAAACTTTTTATTACCTATTCTTCCTTGTAAATATGCTGATATTCATGGTGTTTAAACTGTTACAAAACCACTCGTTGGCAGCAATAAACCACAATATTTTCTCTTTTTACTGTCAGACTTGAGTGAAGCAGACAGGCGACTAAATGATTTTGTCAACTGACTGCATTATGTCTGAACTTGCAACATCATGATTACTGTTTAAATCTGGAAACCAATGTCAAATTAAATTTTCATTACAAAAAAATATAGTTTTAACTCTTTGTTACCCATTCTTCCTAGTAAATATCTATGCAATATGAATGGCTTTGAACTCGTTACTTTAAATCATCCCATCACAGCAATAAAACCCACAATATTTTCTTTTTTTTAACTTTCAGATGTAAGTGAGGCAGGCTAAGAGGTGACTAAAATTATTTGTAAATTCTCTTCAAGTCTGGACTTGCAACAGCATATTTTAATGAATTGCAAATAAATTGAGTTCTGTCCTTGCTTATCACAAACTTACTCTACTGATTGATGCATAGTAAATCAGTCCTCCCCACAACACACTTAAGACATTGCTTTCCTTAAAGATCCTTATCACAAACAAAGATTGCAACAACAACAAAAAATTAGGTAATCGTATTTAAACAGTTGCACTTTTGCATACTTTAAAATACCACACCACGAGGACATTTTTAGATTCTTTTAATTAAATGAACAAAGAACAGGAAAAATAAAATGCAAAAACCAAGTACAATTGTAAAACAACATTGGCAACCTCAGAACAGCTGAAGAGGCTTCAGGACATTCTTGGACAAGTGCAGAGAGATAAGCAGAAGTCCCACATGAAGCATCTCCCTGCACCCTGGCAATGCTGTCTAGTGCAGGAAATACAAGGCAGAGAAAAAAGTGTCATGGTCACTTAAGTCCAGCATAATCAGCCACTGATGTGTAGCACATTTGTCAAGTTGCCTCAGGTTCTTAATGGTTGTGTTTTATATTAAAAGAGTAAACACCGAGCAATGCATTACAACAAAATAACAACAGTAGACACACCTGTTGATTTGGTTGTTTGCCCAGTTATAATCGTATAATCAACCTTTGAAAAATAAAAATAGTTGCCCATAGTATTTATGCATTTGAGAAACACCATAGTATTTATAGTAGCAGTATTTATATTAAAAATAACAATCCTCTATTATTATTTGCAAGACAGTTTATCAGTGGCATCAGATATTATAAAACCGCAGTCATAATCGATATCAGTGTTTTTATCATATGTTTTACCGCAGCCTCAGTGATATTACATCTTTTTATAACTGCAATCACTTCCCTATATGTTAACCTTGCCACTACTATAAATCGGCAGAGTTGGATTAAGTTATATTTAGCGAGCAGAAATTACATTTATTAGCATGTTGCACACGTTGCTATCCTTATCCTAAACTTTTAGCTGTTAATATTCTCTAAATCCTATAATATAGACGGGTGAAATCCACTAACGTACTTCATAACTTGTTTCGATTTAATTCAGATGCCCCACTGATATGAAATTTAATTCTTTAAACGTTTTTTACCTCGGACAAGTGCTGCTTCGACCAGCTGCTCCGTTGGAATATATAGAGCGGCAGTTAGCTAGCGCTAACTTCCGGGAACTTTTTTCGAACTCCGCGGTCCGCCATTGCTGTGAAAAAAATTACCATTGCGGTGAATGGAGTTGACGCCACTCTCTCACTCTAGGCACTCTAACCGCACCGAAGCCACGCCCATCTATTTCCGCCCCATGGGACCCGAGAGACGTGAAAAAAATATGAATACAAGTCAGTGGGGAGAAAATGATTATCTTCTGGTACCAGTTGCTTTCTACCCAGGATTACAAACATGTTGGCTGTGGATTTAAATGAAAATGTTTCGTGAAAAGAAAAAAATAACTGAGGCTCACCGGAAGGGGCGTGGCTTCGGTTCACTATGAATTTGCTGAGCTAAACGGGCTACATATGCAGCGCTAGCATATTCAAGCCAAAATCCCGCTAAATGGTAAGTTTGTCCCGTTCTGACAGACAGCTGAGCCTCACTTACATCAGATAAACACTTACATTCCCTCATGTTTTTATTGGCTTTTCTTCTCTGTGGGTTTTCCTCTGTTTAGATGGAGCTAACCCGCCTAGTAAGGTAAGCTAAAGCTGACTTAAAACCAGCGTAACCGCTTCTAACTACGCGATGGGTGAATTATGAGCAGCTGTCATGCTACTCATCATGTATTATAGAATAGTTAGCTGCAGAGTTAAGCCAGCTCATTTGGTCTCTGTGGAATGTGACGCTTTTCTCTGCCGTTGCCGTAACAACGGACAATTAAAGAGACAGTACCTGTACACACCTGGGCGTTCATCACATAGTGCTGCTCCTGTACACAGGACAGTTAGAGAATGACCTGCAATATGTGATAGCAGCGTATTTCCTTTGGGGGGTTCCCCATTTTTAGGTGTTGAAGGAAGGAGAAGGTTATCTATCTATCCTGCATGAAAAAGTGTTTGCCCCCTTCCTGATTTCTTACTTTTTTCCATGTTTGTCACACTTGAATGTTTCAAATCATCAAACAAATTTAAATGTGAGACAAACATAACACAAGTAAACAGAAAATGCAGTTTTTTAATGAAGATTTTTATTATTTGTTGCTGCTAACGGTGGTTGGTCCATCCTTGTTGTAATTCAGCCACATTGGAGGCTTTTCCAGCATGAACCGCCTTTTTAAGGTCATGCCACAGCATCTCAATGGGATTCAGGTGGGGACTTTGACTAGGCCACTCCAAAGTCTTCATGTTGTTGTTCTTAAGCCATTCAGAGGTGGACTTGCTGGTGTGTTCTGGATCATTGTTCTGCTGCAGAACCCAAGTGCGCTTCAGCTTGAGGTCACCAACAGATGGCCGGACATTTTTGGTAGAAGCAGAATTCATGGTTCCATTTACCACAGCAAGTCTTCCAGGTCCTGAAGCAGCAAACAGCCCCAGACCATCACACTACCACCACCATATTTTACTGTTGCTATGATGTTCCTTTTCTGAAATGCCGTGTTATTTTTACGCCAGATGTAATGGGACCTTCACCTTCCAAAAAGTTCAACTTTTGTCTCGTCAGTCCACAGAGTATTTTCCCAAAAGTCTTGGGGATCATCAAGATGCTTTCTGGCTAAACTGAGACGAGCCTTTATGTTCTTTTTGCTCAGTAGTGGTTTTGGTCTTGGAACTCTGCCTTGCAGCCATTTTTGCCCCCCAGTCTCTTTCTGATGGGGGAGTCATGAACACTGACCTTCATTGAGGCAAGTGAGGCCTGCAGTTCTTTGGATGTTGTTCTGGGGTCTTTTGTGACCTCTTTGATGAGTCGTCGCTGTGCTCTTGGGGTCATTTTGGTCGGCCGGCCCCTCCTGGGAAGGTTCACCACTGTTCCATGTTTTCACCATTTGTGGATAATGGTTCTCACTGTGGTTCTCTGGAGTCCCAAAGCTTTAGAAATGGCTTTGGAACCTTTTCCAGACTGATAGATCTCAATGACTTTGTTTCTCATTTGTTCCTGAATTTCTTTGGATCGCAGCATGATGTCTAGCTTTTGAGGATCTTTTTATTTTATGACTGTGGCTTTATCTTAAATATATGTAGATTTTAGTGATGTCAGTTATAGTTTTGCTTTGTTGATTTTTGATCCGTCTGTTTATTTTCTAATATTTTGATTTCTAGTGATACCTGATTTTACTTTGTGCTGCAGTTGTTCTGCCTTGTTTCTTTGTTGTATAGATTTTAATCATGTCACCTTGTTTTTTTTTTTTTTACCCATATGCTGTTTTCTCCTTTTTAGCATCTTTATCTCATCAATTTTGGTTCATTTTGATTAACTGTTTTATTTATTTTATAATTGGATGTTTCTGTATTTCCTCATTTCAGGGAGCCTTTTGGGATCTGGTTTGGAACAACAGATGAAAATTAGCCCCTTGGCTAAACCTGGCATATTTGGAAGTTTGTTTCTTTGTTTTTATATGCCCTGTCCCTATCAAATAAACAACAACAACAAAAAATTAGTTGAAGAAGATGGATGACGAGCTGGAGAGCTTCATCAGGGAGCGCAAGGCGCGCGTGGCCGCGGATAAAGCCAGTTTACAGCAAGACCCCCCTTACATGGAAATAAAGGTGAGACTCAGACACACAGTGCAACATGGTCAGTGTGTAATTTAGTGGTGGGCGGGTCGATACAGAAATCAATACCAACGTTGGTATTGGTACTGACCGATATCAGTGCAATTATATCACAACTTCATCGTAAGGCTGGAGAACTATTATAATCTTCATAAATATGGAGGATAAAGTGGTTTCTGATGGATCTGGTTCTCTGCTATGACACCCCCCCATATAAACCAGCTTGTCTCACTAAGATGGAGCCAAATTCAGACTTAAAAACAGTCCGGTCATGACTTTGTTTCTGGACACCTGATTATAAAATTCTACATATAAGACTTAAAACTATCACACACTTAATAAATAAGGAGGAGATGAGGTTTTTGGTGGATCCGGTTCACCTTGGTGACAAGATATCTACATGCCAAATATCAGCTTCTCCTGTCCAGATAATGATAAATTCAGATTTTTATGGTATGGATGTAATTTAGTTGTTTATGCATTGATGAGTTTAAAAATAGTGTTTAGATTCCAGAGTAATCTCATTTTTTCTATTTTTGATGCACAGGCTAGACCTCACCGAGCCTACGAGTCCACGGTGAAGGAGAACATCCCCCCCAAGTCTACAGCACATGGAAAAGGTATTGATTAAAGCTGCAATGATTCGTTTGAGCTCCACCTGTTTTGGGATGTCACGATTACCTGCTTCCACATTTAGTCTGGGGGGGGTTATTGGCAAAGATGTCACAATACGACACATATCACGATACATGAGTCACGATACGGTACAATATTGGGATATTTTGACACTGCAGCGATATTCTAGGCACTTCAGAGAAATGTAAAAAGCAGCTTGAAATAAAAGTTGTACCTATATACATACATCAAGAAGTCAATAAGTACACTAACTAGTGGTTGAAGTTTTTAGTTTCTCTCTTTTTTTTTTTTTTTTTTTTTTTTTTTTTTTTTTAGTGACAAGACATTTATTGTTAACAAAAACTCACCATTACATGAAATGCTGAACATGTTGGGCAAACAGCTGCCAAAAAACACACCTGTTCATGACATGCTTCATTTGACTTAAAACATTTGCTGATATAAGTCAAATAACGCAAGACTGTACTAATATTACTAAACGTAATACTTGAAATCACTTAGAGTAAGTGTAGCTGTGTGAAACGTGTTCAGGATCGTAGAAATGGAGATTTTGTGCTAATTATAGTTTATCTCTTCTGAATCACAGTGATTAGTTGGAGAAGATGTTGGAGACTGTATCGAGATCTTTAAAAATGTATTTATTTTCCATTTTTGATGTCTTTTCTCATATTTATTAATATATTTTTCTTGTATTGTTGGTTTTTTTGGTGATTTTTCTCCCCTTTAGTTAAAAAAAATGGTATGGAGTATTGTTAAGTATATATCTTTAGTATCGTTATTGGGAATGAAATTTTAGTGTCGTGACAACCCTGTATCGGACATCAGCCAGCCCACCGATATTTAACCGATCAGCTCGCTGTTTCTAAAGCCAAAAAACCAAACAAAATTCCTTCTTCAAAAACTTCTTTTAAAACTTCTAAAGACAAGGGGTGGGAAAAAATATTGAAACGCTGAAATATCGCGATATTTTCATATGCTGATATCATATTGACATTTAAAAATGCAGTATTGAAATGAAATGAAATGAATGAATGAAAAATACTTTATTCATCCCCGAAGGAAAATTCAGTATTGTAAAAGCTCACTTTTTTCTTTTTTTTTTTTTTTTTTTTTTAAATAAATAAACAAAAAGTCAATTAGTCTTGTTCTTTAGGGTGATGGTTGCTGGCAGGAATGAATTCCTGTATCTCTCCGTCCTACAGCGAACTTGACGCAGCCTCCCACTGAACACACTCTGTTGATTCTTCACCGTGTTGTGGAGAGGATGGGAAGTGTCCTCCATCATCTTCATCAGCTTGTGAAGCATTCTTTTTTGAACGATCAGCTCCAGCGGCTCCAGAGTTATCCCCAGCACAGAACCAGCTTTCTTGATCAGCTTGTTTAGTTTCTTCAAGTCTCTGGTTCTGATGCTGCTGCCCCAGCAGATGGCTGCAAAGCTAATTGCACTTTCTACCACAGACTTATAGAAGATCTGCAACATCTTTTTGCAGACATTAAATGATTTTAACTTCCTTAAGAAGAAGAGTCTGCTCAGACCTTTCTTGTAGATGTAGTCACAGTTGCATTTCCAATCGAGTCTGTTGTCCAGCTGAACTCCAAGGTATTTGTAGTTCTCTACCACCTCCACCTCCTCTTCCAGGATGTAGACAGGACTATGCTGCTTATTCTTGCTCCTCCTGAAGTCAACAATCATCTCTTTAGTCTTGCTGGTATTTAAGATGAGCTGATTGTTACTGCACCATTTCACAAACTGATTGACAAGTTCCCTGTATTCGGCTTCTTGTCCATCACTAATACACCCCACAACAGCAGAGTCATCAGAATATTTCTGCAGATGACAGGACTCAGAGTTGTACTGGAAGTCTGAGGTGTACAGTGTAAAGAGGAATGGTGAGAGTACAGTCCCTTGTGGTGCTCCAGTGCTGCTGACCACCATCTCAGTATTGGTCTATTTTACTAATGAAATCTTGCTATATTTCATCGTTTGGTTACGATTCTCGTAAGAATTCCAGATGCTGATATCATTGATATTTAAAAACATGGTATCGATCTATTTTGCTAACAAAATCTTGCGATATTTCATCATTTTGTTATGAAATCTTGTGAGAATTCATGAAATATCTTGAGACTTTGTGACAGAATGATGAAATCTGCAAGATTTTGTAAGTAAAATAGATCAGTTCCGCATTTTTAAATATCAATTTAATATCAGTAATGAAAATATTGCGATATTTTAGTGTATCGATATTTTTTTCCCCACCCCTATTTTTCAAAGTGTCAGAAACAGATAGCAAAAGTGTTATTTGCAATGACTGCTTATTTTTTCAGCTTTATTATCTGTATCGGTTATCGGCCACAGGAGTGTTAGAATATCGTCATATCGGATATCGGCCAAAATTCCAACATCTTGCATCCCTAGTTAAAATGGTTGAGATGGTTGGAATCAGACTTTGTGGCTACTTTGTTATATTTTTTTTGTAATTTGTGTCATTAAAAGAGAAATAAAGTAACTTTAAAGACCTGTAAGTGTGAAATAATTGCAGAGTATTTGTGATATCTGCAGGTGTTCCTCTGACATCCCTACAGCTGTTGCTCAGTCTGTGAATGATTACCTGCATTGTATTGATGAGGATCGCTTGTCTTAGTTTCACCACCTCTATGAAATATTGATGGGTGTGTTTTACCAGATGAGAGCTGCATTGTGGGTCTGCCTCTGGGCGTGGAGTACGAGAAGAAGAAGCAGAGGCTGCAGCACGAGCTCCGCATGGACTACAGGCGCTACATGTCTCAGGTGACCGCCATGTGGGCCGCCAGGTCACGTCAGGCTTTCTCTCGTTTCTCAGCCGTCTTTCTTTCTTTTTTATTCTACCGGAAGCCGGGAGTCACTGTGTCAAACAGATGCATTTAAAACTGCTTTTCTACTCTGAATCTCTCAGCTTTTCCTGTCATCTCGGTTTGGGCCTTATGTATACCGGTCTGAACCAGTGCCTTTTCGTTAGAGCTGCACATCTGTGGAACACAACACCACCGCGTCTCATAGAAAAGGGGAAATGCAACATATTTACATCCAGTCTGGAAAATGGCTGCTTCCCAGTCAGATGTCAGTTTCCAGTTGTACCATGTGCTTAGTCTTTTATAGTTTCTGTTAGTTTCATTGTTTTCTATTTCTGTAGCCTAAAACACACATTCAGAGGTTCATTTCTAGATTTTATATTTTTGCCGTAAGTTTTATTCCAGGATTCGCTGACTTTTAACATCAGTTGATGGACAACAGATGCAGTCATTGGTTCATTCTGGCACGTTTACATATCAGTGTGCAAACTGCATAGACCTTCAATAAATCCTGTACTTGCTACATTGTGAGGACCGTTTGCATATTTAACCAGCAAAGTGAGGACATTTTGACCGGTCCCCACTAAGAAAAACTCTTTGAGGGTCAAGATTTGGATCTAGGGTTTAGGTTAAAATTAGGTTTTGGTTCAGGTTAGGTTTAGGCAATCAGTTGTGATGGTTAGGGTTATGGGCTCGTAACTACATTATGTTAATGATTGTCCTCACAAAGGTAGACAGGGTTCTTGCAGGGTATTAAAAAGTCTAAAAATGTCTAAAATTCTGAACTTGAAATTTAAGGCCTTAAAGAGTTCTAAAAAGGCAGTTTTTTCATCCAAGGTTTTACAATTGATTAAAGAAAAGTCTTAATTTTTTACTTTTATTCATTCCCGAGGAGCGTTGGCCACATAGAATACACTGAATAAAATATCAGAAGTTGATTCTGTCCATCTTTATGAAAGGTTCAGATAGCTACCAGGGATATTTTCAATTACTTTTTCCATTAAAAAAAAAAAAAATTGAAATAAAATGCATTTTTTCTTGTAGTGCTCGAGTTAACAATATTAATGTCTGTTATTTGATTCAGTTGTTCGCTAAAATCCATTTTTTAAAGCAACTTTTTGGGGCAATTATTGTTACGCAATTAATTAAGATAAATTAATAACAATCATTGTAATTATTTTCTTTTTTCTTTTGAATGAAGTCCCACCCCTATTTTGAATTTTTGGGATTATTTGTTAAAAGGTCTTTAAAAGGTCTTAAATTTAACTCGCTGAAACCTGCAAGAACTCTGATAGAAGTACACGTGTGTGTGTGTGTGTGTGTGTGTGTGTGTGTGTGTGTGTCTGCCTTCCAGTTAATTGAGTCAGTGACAAATAAAGCAGTAAATTACACCTGCTTCTAGACTGAAACAGAAGAGATGCATCTCCTGCATGTATCAGTGATGTTCTGTAAGAAACAGTCAGCAGTTGCTGGTTCACTTGGACACATGTTCTACCTTCAGTCTACGATGGTTTCATTTTTCCTCCAGATCATAATCATCATATTTTTATATTACAGAAAAACCACTTCGACCCTGAAGATCCTGCAGCTTTGATCCATTATGACAACAGGAGGTCCAACAAGGTAAACGGTAAAAAAAAAAAAAAGTGGCAAAAGATGATGTGATCCTTCATCTCTGAGGAATGTTTCCAGCGCCTGGTTGGATCTATGATAGCAGGAATAAAGGCGGTTCTGGAGGGAAAAGGGTCCATGGTGGTAAAATTGAGTGCTGGGTTTAAACATATCAGGGTTCCCACGTATCCTGGAAAACCTGGAAAATGATCAAACATTTTTCCAGTCATGGAAAACACATGGAAAATGAGAAAATAGTAAAATGTCCTGGAAAAGCTTGAGTTGACCTGGAAAATATTTTTTCCTCCCTCTGCTTCGTCTCTGCTTTGTGTTTGCTTTGTTTCTGCTTCTGGTTTGCTTCGTCGATGTTTCGTGTTTAATTTGTCAATGCTTCGTCTCTGCTTTGTGTTTACTTTGTCGATGCTTCGTTTTTGCTTTGTCGATGCTTCGTTGATGCTTCGTGTTTGCTTTTGTCTCTGCTTCGTGTTTGCTTTGTCGATGCTTTGTCAATGCTTCGTCTCTGTTTTGTGTTTGCTTTGTCGATGCTTCATGTTTGCTTCGTCTCCGCTTCGTCTCCGCTTTGTTTCTGCTTCGTCTCCGCTTTGTTTCTGCTTCGTCTCCGCTTTGTCTCTGCTTTGTGTTTGCTTCATCTCTGCTTCGTCTTCGCTTTGTCTCTGCTACGTGTTTGCTTCGTCGATGCTTTGTTTCTGATTCTTGTTTGTTTCGTTGATGGTTCGTGTTTCCTTCATCTCTGCTTCGTTTCCTCTTCGTCGCTGTACAAAATATAAGCTACAATTGTGGAACACGTCTCCAAAAGCTTGGGGGTGGAATTCATTAGTTCATGTTGTGATAACTTGACTTGTACTGTAGCAGCTGGAAAATGTCTTGGAAAATAACTTCAAGTGAAGAGTGGGCACCCTGATCATGCTTCGGTTTAACAGTCCAACATTTTTCTTTTAATAGATTTTAAACATCATTTCCAGTCACCTTCAACTCTGGCGTCATAACCAACTTCCTGGTTCTTCATGTTATAGAGACTCAGCAGATGAGATAAAAGCTGCTACCTGTTATTATAAACCACGTCTTAGTCTTCATCTTCATCTTCATTTCCAGGACCAGAGTGTCTTTCCCAGACAGGCCAGAGGGCTGCGCCTCGCTGAGGTCAGCCCTTCTCCCGAGGAGGATGAGGGGCCTTCATCAGTTCTTCCCAGACACCAGCGAGGGAGGCTGGTGGAGGAGGAGGAGGAGGAAGAGGAGGAGGAGGAGGAGGCAGGCAGAAGGCGAAGGAATCTGGGAACCAGTTATAAGAAAAGTCAGTCCACTGGAAATGATGGAAGGTAGATGGTTGCTTTATTTTCTATGTTTGTCATGAAGGCAGAAAAAAAATGGTGACTTATTATTTTATTTCTAATCTTTCAGGCAGAAGAGGGAACATCCTGCAGGCGTGGGCCGGGAAGGAATTAGACTGAGACTGCTGAGCAAACACGACAACACCGAGTTCGCCACTGGTCTCGTCATAGGTAATAATCAGAAAACCTCTCGTAGGTGATTTTATACAGACAAAAGTAAACTTTGGATTCTTTTGAAAGGAAAATTCCTCCCACACTCTTTGTCGGTAAAGAATTTCCTTCAACCTTCTCCAAGAATATTCATACAAACATTTTTAAGAATTAACTAGTTGATGCTAGGTAATCATTTTGATAAAATGAAGACTTACCGTACTTTCTGGACTATAAGTTACACTTTTTTCTTAGTTTGGCTGCTCCTGCTTGTATCAAAATACACTGCATTGCCAAAAGTCTTTGCTCACTCATCCAAATGATGGAATCAGGTGTTCCATCACTTCCACGGCCACAGGTGTATAAATGAAGCAGCTCGGCATGCAAACTGTTTCTACAAACATCTGTGAAAGAATGTGTCGCTCTCAGGAGCTCAGTGAATTCCAGCGTGGAACTGTGATAGGATGAAATGAAATGAATGAAATGAAAAATACTTTATTCATCCCCGAAGGGAAATTCAGTATTGTAAAAGCTCACTTTTTTTTTTTTTTTTTTTAAATAAACAAAAAAGTCAGTCAGTCTTGTTCTTTAGGGTGATGGCTGCTGGCAGGAATGAATTTCTGTATCTCTCCGTCCTACAGCGAACTTGACGCAGCCTCCCACTGAACACACTCTGTTGATTCTTCACCGTGTTGTGGAGGGGATGGGAAGTATCCTCCATCATCTTCATCAGCTTGTGCAGCATTCTTTTTTGAACGATCCGCTCCAGCGGCTCCAGAGTTATCCCCAGCACAGAACCAGCTTTCTTGATCAGCTTGTTTAGTTTCTTCAAGTCTCTGATTCTGATGCTGCTTCCCCAGCAGATGCTGCAAAGCTAATTGCACTTTCCACAACAGACTTGTAGAAGATCTGCAACATCTTGGTGCAGACGTTGAATGATCTCAGCTTCCTTAAGAAGTAGAGTCTGCTCTGACCTTTTTGTAGATGTAGTCACTGTTGCATTTCCAATCGAGTCTGTTGTCCAGCTGAACTCCAAGGTATTTGTAGTTCTCTACCACCTCCACCTCCTCTTCCAGGATGTAGACAGGACTATGCTGCTTATTCTTGCTCCTCCTGAAGTCAACAATCATCTCTTTAGTCTTGCTGGTATTTAAGATGAGCTGATTGTTACTGCACCATTTCACAAACTGATTGACAAGTTCCCTGTACTCAGCTTCTTGTCCATCACTGATACACCCCACAACAGCAGAGTCATCAAGAGTATTTCTGCAGATGACAGGATCAGAGTTGTACTGAAAGTCTGAGGTGTACAGTGTAAAGAGGAATGGTGAGAGTACAGTTCCTTGTGGTGCTCCAGTGCTGCTGACCACCATCTCAGACACACAACCTTTCAGTCTCACAAACTGTGGTCTGTTTGTTAGGTAGTCGTAAATCCAGGTGGTTGTGGAGGGATCCACCTGGAAGTTATGGAGCTTCTCACATAGCAAAGCAGGCTGAATAGTATTAACTGCACTTGAAAAATCAAAGAACATGACCCTCAAAGTGCTGCCTGACTGGTCCAGATGAGAGTGGGCTCTCTGAAGCAAGAAGATGATGGCGTCTTCAACCCCCAAGCCCATTACGCTATGCGAACTGTAATGGGTCCTGAAAGGTATTCACTTGCTTGTTGAGGTGAGCCAGTAAGAGTCTCTCCAGGACTTTCATGATGTGAGATGTCAGGGCAACTGGTCTGTAGTCATTTGGTTCAGCTGGTTGTGTTTTTTTAGGGACAGGAACAAGACAGGATGTTTTCCACAGCACAGGAACTCTGTTCTGTCTCAGGCTGGTGTTAAAAAGGTGCTGGAGAACCGGACATAGTTGTTCTGAGCAGGTCTTGAGAACTCTGGGACTGACACCATCTGGACCTGCAGCCTTGTTCCGGTTCAGTTTCTCTAGTTGTTTCTTGACCTGGTCACAGGAGACAGTCAGGCTGGAGGTGGAGGCAAAGAGGTCTCAGGATGTCCTGATGTGGAGGGAGATGAGGCTGTGTTCAGGTCCATGACTGAGGTGCAGGGTGACAGAGTGGAGGTGGGACAGGAAAGCTGTGGGCTCATGGAGGGTGTGTGGTGTGTTGGGTTGTCGGCAGGGGGGAACTGATCCTATTGAAGAACATGTTCAGTTCGTTAGCTCTGTCCAGACCTCCATCAGTCTGGTCCCCCTCTAACTTGAAGCCAGTGATCTTCTTCATTCCCGACCACACATCCCTCACGTTGTTCTGCTGGAGCTGGCTCTCCAACTTCTTCCTGTAGTCCTCCTTGCACTTCTTAGTCTGTGTTTTCAGTTGTTTTTGTGTGGTCTTCAGTAACTCCCTGTCTCCATCCCTGAAAGCTTTCTTTTTGATGTTCAGCAGCTTTTTCAGGTCACTGGTGATCCAGGGTTTGTTACTGGGGAAGCACCTCACTGTTCTTGTTAGAACGATGCTGTCCACACAGAAGTTTATGTAATCTGTCACACACTCAGTCATGGTGTTGATGTCATCTCCATGAGGTTCACAGAGGACATTCCAGTCTGTGGCCTCAAACACCCTCTCAGAGCATCTTCAGACTCAGTAGACCAGGTTTTAATCGTCCTCCTAATGACTGGTTGCTGCTGAACGATGGGCTTGTAGGTGGAGGTGAGAAGAACCAGATTATGATCTGATCTTCCTAAAGGAGGCAGGGCAGAGGAGCTGTATGCATTCATAGTGTTTGCATAAAATAAGTCCAACATCCTATTTTCTCTGGTGGAGCAGCTGACAAACTGCGGGAAAGTTGGTAACATAGCAGAGAGGGAGACGTTGTTGAAGTCTCCAGAGATCGCCATGAATGAGTTTGGATGCTGTGTTTGTAGTTTAGCCACGACGGAGCTAAAGACATCACAGGCTGTCTCTGGTGCGGTACCTGGTATTTTATAAACCGCTACCAGAATAACACAGGCAAACTCTCTGGGTAAATAATATGGACGGAAACTCACAGCTAATAGTTCAATGTCTCTTGTGCAGATCTTCTCCTTGACAGTGATGTGTCCTGGATGGCACCAACGCTGATTGACCAGCACTGCAATTCCGCCTCCCTTTAGCTTCCCGCTGAGCTGTTTATTTCGGTCTGCACGGACCGTCTTGAAGCCGTGTACAGACGCATTGCAGCCCGGGATGTGTTCATGCAGCCATGTCTCGGTGAAACACATGATACTGCATTCTCTGCACTGTTTCTGAGACCTTGTTAGCACTTCAAGCTGGTCCATCTTGTTAGCTAGCGAGCTCACATTACCCATCACAACAGTTGGAAGAAACGGTTTAAATCTCCACTGTTTTTCTCTCTGCCTTACCCCTGCATCCTCTTGTCTTTCTCCTTAACTCCACTGGGATTTGACGTGTTATTTTGCTGAAAATCTTGATTTGGGAGAGTTTTAACAGTTGATCCCGGTGGTAAACAATTTTTCTGTTGCTATGGATACACATCATAACAAGTAGTGAAAAAAGCCAAATATATGAGGAAAAATTTCCTGAATTGCACACCCTTCAAACCAGCATAAAAAAATCCTCCAAGAAAAACCTAATCTGACAAGTAATGTCGATAAAAAAGACAACTATATTTGAAAAAAACACAAAAGTTAAGGGAGAGCTATTACAAACTGCAGCTACCTAG
>JALJCO010008582.1:0-70442 GCA_023101725.1 Atherinomorus stipes | reverse complement strand
GAGTCCATCGCTACATCCAGATTTCAGGCCTGGTTGGTGGTTTTTAGGTCTGAGTCAATCACTACAGCCAGATTTCTGGCCTGGTTGGTGGTTTTTATGTCTGAGTCCATCACCACAGCCAGATTTCTGGCCTGGTTGGTGGTTTTTAGGTCTGAGTCCATCGCTACATCCAGATTTCTGGTCTGGTTGGTGGTTTTTATGTCTTAGTCCATCACAATATCCAGATTTCTGGCCTGGTTGGTGGTTTTTAGGTCTGAGTCCATCACTACTCCCAGATTTCTGGTCTGGTTGGTGGTTTTTAGGTCTCAGACCATCACAATATCCAGATTTCTGGCCTGGTTGGTGGTTTTTAGGTCTGAGTCCATCGCTACATCCAGATTTCTGGTCTGGTTGGTGGTTTTTAGGTCTGAGTCCATCACTACAGCCAGATTTCTGGTCTGGTTGGTGGTTTTTAGGTCTGAGTCCATCACTACGACCAGATTTCTGGTCTGGTTGGCGGTTTTTAGGTCTGAGTCCATCACAATATCCAGATTTCTGGCCTGGTTGGTGGTTTTTAGGTCTTAGTCCATCGCTACATCCAGATTTCTGGTCTGGTTGGTGGTTTTTAGGTCTGAGTCCATCGCTACATCCAGATTTCTGGTCTGGTTGGTGGTTTTTAGGTCTGAGTCCATCACAACATCCAGATTTCTGGCCTGGTTGGTGGTTTTTAGGTCTGAGTCCATCACTACAGCCAGATTCTCTGGCCTGGTTGGTGGTTTTTATGTCTGATTCCATCACAACATCCAGATTCTCTGGCCTGGTTGGTGGTTTTTATGTCTGAGTCCATCACAACATCCAGATTCTCTGGCCTGGTTGGTGGTTTTTATGTCTTAGTCCATCACAACATCCAGATTCTTTGGCTCCAAAAACAATCACCTCAGTTTTGTTATTGTTCAGCTGAAGAAAGTTGAGGCACATCCAGTCATTAATCTCCTCAATGCATTTACCAAGAGCCTGTACAGGGCCCCGGTCTCCTGGTGACACTGTCATACATAGTTACCATAGCTACGCAGGTGACACACAGCTAATATTGTTTTTTAGAACCTGGCCAGTGGGAGCATATGTTGAAGAGGCCCCAGGATGGAGCCCTGGGGAACTCCACAGGTAATTGTTTGTTTGACCCTTCCACACAGGGGTCTGAAAACTCGCTAAAAATGGCTGCAGAGTTGCTATGTTGGCAACACCGTCCCTGAGAGTACTCTCATTGGTTCAAAGGAGTGCACTGGCTGCAAAGGATCATGGTCTATGCAGTTTGCAGTTGTATGTTATACTGTGACAAGACCACAATGATATTGCAATATACCTCCTGCGATATCATGACATTGCCAATATCGTCGAATTCCTAATAAAAAGTCAAATTGATCAACTTCCCTGTCTGATCTCACCCTCCCCACCCAGTGTTTCGTCTATCTGTCCTCCCTGTCGATGGTCCATGAACCAGTTCTCCTCGGATATGTCTGAGGTGAAGAAGTGATGGAGAAGTGATGGTGTGACCGCTGTAGATGCAACTCCGACAGGACGGGGAGGTGAAAGCAGACGTGCTTCCTCAGACCTGCCGCCGTGGATTTGTCTTCCTCCGTTTCACCTCCATCCACCAGCCTCCTGCCACCTCTGATCTACCTGAGCTCACATCCGCCTGCATTTACATCCAAACCCCCCCCCCCCCCCCGGCTTGTACTGCATACGTCTGCACTTTTCTGCAGCTCGTGTCTGCAGGCATGAACAAAGTCAGATTTGATTCGGACTTTCTCTGCCTGCCACGAGCACTTGTTCTTTCTCTTTTGTGTGTGTGTGTGTTAACAGGAATCATCCTGGCAGCATCCTCCCTCTCTTCCTCCACCTCTTCTTTCTGCTCTATCCATCCCTCGTTACCTTTCATTTCTCCTTCCGTATCCCTAACCCAACGCTCACCGTCCCTGGGGGAATTACAGGATAGGAAACAATTAAAACAATCCTCCTGCTCCCAGCGCTCATCTCCTCCATTCTTCTACCATATTTCCCTCCATCTTTATTACATTTGTCTTGTGGTGCCGTTCGTTGACCAGACGGAAGCAGGAAAAATAAAAAGCCCTTCCGGCTTTATTTGAGTTATTTTTCTTTCCTATCATCTGCTCCCTTTCGTCCCATTTTTCAGCTTTACTATGTTCGGCCATTTATTTTGCAGTCTTTCTCTTGCTCCTTCCCTTTTCCTGCTTTATCATTCCCTCAGTGCTCTCTTATTATTGGAGTCTGTCGCCACTTCAAAGTGTCTCGTTAGATGATTGAAGCTCGTTAAGGAGGGAAAAGGAGCGGGGAGTTTGATAATGGCTGCCACCGTTCATTAACACGAGATGAGGAAGATCAGTGTGTGTGTGTGTGTGCGTGTGTGTGAGTGTGTATAAAAGTGGAATCACTATAAAGAAGAGGAGTAAAGAGTGTTAGCTTTGTGATAAGGTGGATCAGCAGGTGTTCATCTTTTATGTGAGAGGTGATGAAACGGTGGATAAATGAAAACGCACATCTGGTTCATGTTCAGATCTAGTCAGTCACAAAAGTGAGTACACTCATTTTGCACATATTTTATTACATCTTTCATTGGGAGAAGACTGAAGAAATCAAACTTTGCTACAATGTGAAGTAATCCTTGTAAAGCGTGCAACTGTGCATACTCTCAGCGACATGTGGAACTATGTACATTTATTGTTACTAGGGCTGTCAGGCGGTTAAAAATTAATCTAATTAATTACAGGATTTGTAATTAATTAATCTAATTAATCACATTTTAATCTCATATCTGCTAAAGCAGTCACGGGGAACGTTACTTAAGGCTGCAGTCCTTTAAGTTTTCCATGCAACCCTGATCACAGACATTTATTTCATGAAGATTTCTGCCGTCTGTGACAAAAGTGGACGATGCTGCTCCGTCCACTGATGTCAGTGTGTTCGTATCGGGGAGGAATATCGGCCAATCAGAGCAGAGGATGAATAACTTGCTGCCACGGTGGAGAAAACACTGGATTTAATCCCCAACAACAAAAACACGGTAAATTATGGTGAACACTCATTAATCTGACGTTATTTCACATATCTATGCTCCCGAAAATGAGGCACCGCATAACGTTATCATGCTAGCTAATGCTAACAGAGACAGCTGTGGTTCATGCTAGCTAATGCTAACAGAGACAGCTGTGGTTCATGCTAGCTAATGCTAACAGAGACAGCTGTGGTTCATGCTAGCTAATGCTAACAGAGACAGCTTTGGCGTTGCTGAGAGTTAATGACTAATCTGGGAGATATTGTAAAATATCAGGTTATTTGCTCTGATCAGGGCAACGTTGGGACCAGAAAATAAAACCAGTCAGAAACACAAACGGATCAGGAAGACGGTGTCCTGCAGCCTTTAGCTTCATCTGCAGGACATGTAAAGGCTACGTGGTCTGTACAGTCCTGAAACAATACCAAAAGCCAAATATGGGAGAAAATAGAAAAGGAACCACCTTTGGAAGAGTGCAGTTTTTTTAGACTTTGATAAGAATCATGAGATGTGCGTGTTATTCCAGTGTGGCTTGTCATTAAAACCAGTTTCCAGAGATAAATAATAGTTTAAATTAATACTCTGATGTAAAATTTTAAAAAAGTCACCTCTCCTGTCTCACATTTAAAGTTGTTTGATGATCTGAAAGATTTAAATGTGACAAAGATGCAAAAACATAAGAAATCAGGAAGGGGAAGCACTTTTTCACACAACTGTAAATCCCAGCATGCACCTGCACACACCGCAGCATTTCCAGCCTCCTTCCTTCATGTGGTACAGGTGGCTGTTGTAACGAAATCCTCTCACAGCTGTTTTTGATCACATAATTATGACCTGATTGTCCGTTTGCATTAATGTGCTTATGTATTGGAAATAAATCTAATTTACATGTTAAAAACAAAAACATCCACTCAGTATAATTGTTTTGCAGCAGTTATTTTCATTGTTTTTATTTGTTTTAGTACAATTACCTCATCTCCACAACAATAAATAACCAACAGCTGTAGAATGAAACCATATTATTTTCACGTTGACAGACAGCTCTTGCTCTTTACTGCTGCACGCTGCGAGTGGTGATGTCACAGACTTTGTGTTGTCCCAAACTAGACGGCAAGTGCGTACCCACAAGTTCACGAGTATGCAGTACGCAAGCTAGAAATTCAGAAACAGACCTCATGCTGCTTCACCTTCTGAGGTTCCCACTGCTGCTCTGTTCTGTTCTGGGTTCAGGTCTGGAGACATGCTGGGCCAGTCCATCACTTCCCCCCACCCTGTCTTGGAGGTGTGTTTGGGGTCATCATCATGTTGGAATGCGGCCCAGCTGTGCAGCTCCCCAAAGCAAGAAGCACTCATGCAGCCCACACTATGATACTCCCACCACCATGTTAGACAATAGGCATGACGCACTTGTCTTTGTCCTCCTCTCCTGGTTTCCACCACACACACTGGACTCTGTCTGAACCAGATTCGTCTATCGTGGTCTCATCAGACCACAACAGCTCCCCTCCCTTCAGAAACTGGACCAGATTCATGCTTTTATGACTGACTGTGCATCCAAACTCACTGTCCACTTTATCAGCTCTCCCTTTCAGTACTGAGTTGGACCTTTTGCCTCCAGAACTGCCTTCATTCCTACCAGAGATAAGACACCATTTCTTTGCAAAGACAGAGTTCAAAGTTAACTTTTACTGTCACATGATTGGACTGGCACCTTCAGGCTCCATCAGAGGTGCCATCAGACCGCTGAGATGTGTTTATCCGCTGTTATGTCAGCTCTGGACAGATGACGCTTCTGAGGGGACGTAAGTGGAAACACATCAAGGTAAAAAGTTCACCACCTGAACTTTGGACAAGAGATAGTAAAATATGATTAAGGAAAGATGTTGAAGGAAACTTTGAGCTATAAGACGAAAAAGTGTGTTACGACCACCTGTTGTTTTTTGTTTGTTTGTTTTACAACCTCTGTCTCTCAGTTTTCCTTCCACATATGCAAATCCTCCTGTTTCAACACTCCTCTCCGATTGGCCTGGCACCACACCACCATCATCTCCTCCCCTCCCCACCTGTTAACGACTCATCATTCACACCTGGAGCTGCTACTAAAGGGCCCACAGATCATTCTGTCCGTGGCAACTGTTTGGCCTGGGAAAGGTTTGCTCTTAAGGCCTTTACACACCTACTCCGCATATTTCATGCGACAGATTCAGACAGATTAATCAAATTAATGTCAGGTCAATGTGAGCGTTCACATCAGTGACAAAATTCCGTCTAGTGATTTTGTGATGTTTACTTTTTCAAACTGAGGTCGATTTTCTTAATATTCGCATCCGACAGATTCACAATCCACCAATCAGAGAAGGCACTCTGACGTCACAGCTGGTCGCTGCTGCTGCATCATCATGGTTCAGGTGTTTCATCTTTGTGTCGTAGCATCTTGTTTGGCAAACAAGGGGAAAAAAATCACCGCTGAAGTAACCGTGTTTCCCTACATGTTGTAGCCGTTGGAGGTTATCCGCTACAGGTGTTACATTTAAAATCCGCATTTGGCATCTCCACGGTGAGATCAGCTGTTTTTCAGCATCCAGAAGTTTCCCTGCAGCCGCCTCTCCCTCCGTTACTGCTGCATGTGCTCACGTTCCTCTGGAATAACAGATGAGTTTGTTCCTGCATCTTCGTAATTTTACGTCGGAGCTGGTGCGTATAGACAAACGCGTTGATATTTCTCCTCCAAATTATTTGCAATTTTGTGCCGTTTATTCGCATCAGTCACGGTGTGAAAAGTCTGTTTCTTTTGTGGTTTTCTTTTTGGTGACTAGTTTGTGTTAGTTTGGGCTTCTTTAGCTTGGTGTCCAGGTGTTAATGGATTTAGTTGTTAGTATTTTAGGTCTTGAGTTGTGTTGATGTTTTACTCTGGTAGTTTGGAGTTGGGATAGCTAGGCCAGGACTCCCACGCCTCCTGGAAAACCTGGAACATTTCTTGAGTCATGAAAAACACATGGAAAATGAGAAAAAGAGTAATTCAATTCAACTTGATTTGTATAGCGTCCATTCATGACAATGTCACCTCAGGGCACTTAACAGACCGAAAAATTCAGATCAGATTGATAATAGCCATAATAACCAACAGATTGGATGGGATCTTGACTTGACCCGGTCCAATCCCCCATCCTGAGCAAGCACGGAGGGGTGGCGACAGTGGGAAGGAAAACACCCTTTTAACAGGGAGGAAAAACCTCAGGCAGAACCCGGCTCAGGTAGGGCGGCCATCTGCATCGACCGGCTGGGGGGGAGAAGACAGAAAGGGAGACCAACAAACACTGCAACGTTATCCAGCCAGATCTGCTGAGAGAGGAGAACACAGTTAATGATGCAATACTGTCACAGGTTTCTACATGGAGAGACAGAGATGGTGGGAGAGGAAGAGCCCAGTGCATCATGAACGTCCCACAGCAGTCTAAACCTATAGCAGCTTAACTAACTAGCAACAAAAAGAGTAAAATGTCCTGGAAAAACTTGAGTTGTCCTGGAAAACAATTTTTTCCTCCCTCTCGTCGCCACTATGTACCCGCTATGTACCCGCTATGTTGCCGTTTCATCGCTGTTTCGTAGCCATTTCGTTGCAGGTTCGTCACCGTTTCGTCACCGTTTTATAACAGCTTTGTTGCAGCTTTGTCGGCTCTATGTTGCTGTTTCGTCGCCGCTACGTCGCTTTTTCGTCGCAGTTTCATCGGCGCTACATCGCTACTACATTGCCATTTCATCGCAGCTTTATTTTACGCTTTAGTCAGTTTTGTTGCCGTTTTATTGCAGTTTCATCGCAGCTTTATTTCCGCTTCGCCTCTATTTTATCTTTCTTTGTCTTTACTTCATCGCTACATAAAATATAAGCTACAATTGTAGAACTCTTCTCCAAAAGCTTGTGGTGGAAGTTATTCGTCTATGTTGTGATAACTTGACTTGTACTGTAGCAGCTGGAAAAGTCCTGAAAATGTCCTGGAAAACAACTTCTAGAAAAGAGTGAGAGCCCTGTAGGCCTTTTGTTAAAGTAGGGTTTTTGTTAGTTTTTAGTTTACAGTGTTGGTGCTGCTTCTTTCCCTTTTGGTTTGTAGAAATCCTAGTTGAGGTTTGTGTTGGTTTTCCCCATTTGTCCCCTCTTTAGTTGAGGTTTTGTCTCTTTTTGGTGTCATTACCAACCCCATCCCCTTTTCAGTTTACAGTTTTTTCAGGTTTTGTTCATGCCTTAATTTATGTCCAGAACAAACAAACAACAAAAAAACATCTTTACTCCACCTTAACACCATGAAACCAATCTTGTTGTTTGTGTCCCAAAACCCTAGCAGAGCTGGGACGTAACAAAGTGGATGACAGAAGTCCTCAGATCTTTTCACCCACTTCTTATTTGTGCTGATAGTTAATGAAGCTGAATGGTTCAGGGCCAAAATCCATTCAGGATGTCCAACCAGATCCCTCAGGGTCAACTCCTGGAAACCTGCAGGTCTGATCAAACTGCTGCTTGAAATCAAAGTTTAAACTAGTTGCTGCTTTGTATCTAAACAACTGTAGGGTGCGTCTCCATTCACCCACTAGCCCTACGTTTTAGCCCTACCCCTAAATTTTGCACGTTCCAGTGAAAGTAGCGCTGTCCCAATTCCTCTTGGCATGTAAGGGTAGTGGACATAAGGAGGAGTAGGGGGTTTTTCAGAGCGAGCGATGTCAGATACTGACTTGCTGAGGAAGGGCCAGAGAAAAGGGAACAACAGCAACCTCCAGAGAGCGACAGGACTCGGAGAAGAAAACAAATGTACAGATTACACATTAGTTCATAAGGTTAGCCAGACTAGCTGCGCTAGCTAGGCTAAAATGCCGATGAAGGCTTTTTGGCAGTTTACAAGAGACAACAGTTGTCATCGGCGACTTCTTCTCCGTGTGGTTGTTTTGTTTATTAATCAACCGAAGCATGATGAGTGATGGAAAAAAAGACAAACGGCCGCAACTGTTAAAGGAATAGTACACCCCCAGAATGATGTACATTCATTTTGTCCTCATCCTCATGCTGAGCAAGACTGGAGCACTTTTTTAATATCTCAAATGCAGTCAGAGATCCGGGGGGGGGGGGGGGCTTGGTTTTAACACAGACTTTCATATAATGGAGTTCACCGGCAACTGAACCAAAAAGGTCCATAAAAGTCCACAAAAACTTGTCAATATTCCTCCATACTGCTCGTCCAATGTAATCCAAGTGTCCTGAGTGGGTAGCGTCCAGAATTTACTAGAAACCACATCATTTAGTAGATTTTTAGAGCCTAAGTAGTACTACATTGCAGTTTCTATTTGCATATTCGTGCGAGTTTACAGCACTGACGGGCTGTTCAGCGTCTACTCTGCCAAAAATGCAAGTGTAGAAGAAGAAATTTGCTGTTTACATTGTGCTAAGAGTGAACGAGCTGCGGACAAACACAAGAGGGGTTGGTTGTTGATTTAAAAGAAAGAAAAGAAAAAAGAGAACATCCGATCTCGTTTACCGCGGCTTCCGTAGTATCGTAGGCTCGCATGGGCGCACTTCACGCTTGCTAGATGTTTTACTGTTTAGGCTATAAAATTCTACTTAATGATGTGGTTTCCAGTAAATTCTGGACACTACCCACTCAGGACACTTAAATTAGTAGAAAATGAAAGACCATCATTCTGTGGGTGTACGATTCCTTTAAATCAAAGTTAAAACTTTTCTTTGTATCAAAACAACTGTTAATTAATGCCTCTTGAGATGGAGCATCTTGCACTCAACGGTCCAAACGTAGGGAACACGAACACAATGTGCAAACATTGTCCAGATCAGCTGCTGCTCATTCTTCCTCAGACCATTCTCTGGAAACCCTAGAGAAGGTTCAGTGTGAAATCCCAGTAGATCCGCCGCCTCTGAGACACTCAGACCTGTCTGTTTCATATATTCCCACGTTGCCTGTGTGCATGTGCAGTAGTGGTGGTGGGGCTACACGGGGTGTCCATGAGTGTGCACAAGTCCCCTTTTGATTACCCTTGAAACATGAAGCAGCTTTTACTCAAAGGTCAAAAACTTCCCGTGTAGCTGAGATGTGTAAATTCTGATAAAAGTACCAAACGATGAAGTACTCCGATGTAATGAGTTCCAGTCCAATCATCCCAGAGCGTGGGTGCACATGGCAGACAATCTCACAATACTCATCATTATCATCATCAGTTGATGAACGCAGCCTTGCTACGAGAAGGAATGATAACAATCGAATGTGAGCTGGAAATCACAGTGAAAATAATAATGCAGTTATTTATTCATGTTTAACTGAACGGGGTTCAGAATCCTAAAAGCTGAAACTCCACATACAGTATGTGTGCAGGGGGAACTGCAGCCGACGTTGTTTTTCTCTAAATATACCATGACTTTTCAACCTTGTCTGGGTTCTACAAGAAGATTTACATCTGTTTGTCATTTCTAACGATCCAGTGGCTTTGACCATGTTTTATACCATTTTGACATCATGTAATGAGGTCTTTTTGATGATTAAAGTGACAGTTTTGTTTGTCTAGTACAGCTACTAAATGGTGACACTGACAGCACTTCTGACTGGCAACGACTCCTCTTCACAGCGACATGACGCGTTAACACTGGTTCACATCTGCCAGAGAATGGGCATGTCACTGCAGAGTGCACTCACACACATACAGCTTTCAGACTTATCAGTACTATATAAGCCTCAGATATGTGCTGCACTATTATGAAATGATAAATCATACATTAGAATGGATTTTCACAATGTAATGAAATATACAGACGTGTTCATTTAGAGATGAAAAGTTAACTCCAAACCAGGACTAAGGGTCTTTTCACATTGATTCTTGTGTTGCGTTCACATGCCAGTGCTTGAACCAGGCTCGGACACGCTTGGTAATTTCAGTGCCAGAACACTGTGTGGCAGTGTTGAGGAAACTTCGTTGATTGCAGGGTTATTACAGTTAACTAAAACTAAGACTAAAACTAAAACTAGCAGTGAAAAAATTATTTAGTCAACTGAAATAAAAATAAAAACGAAAATTAAGAAAAAAAAACTAAAGCGAAATAGAAACTACAAAGAACAACGCAAAACTAACTAAAACTAAACTGAATTGTAGATAAATTCAGCATAGTATTCGTTTTAGTTTCGTTTTCTCGCCTGATTAGACGTAAAACGTCTGTCCTGCAGCAGCTGCTGTTCTTCCACTTTTCCTCCAGAGGGGGGCAGTATAGCGGCTATAATCTGTAGCACCTGAACTAGAAGAAGGTGTGTAGCAGACAGAAACGGTTGAAGCTGCAGCAGGTTGAAAATACCACAGCATTTCCAAGTATTTATAAATATTTATAGTATTTAGTATAAACCATCACAGTATTTCGAGTACGACCCACTAATCGATCTGAGTGAGTGTATTGTGATGAAGACTGATGGGAAAATCTGTGGAAGCAACTAAAACGGAAAAATCCAACAAATGTGAAAGTTCATTTGTGAATGAACTTTTGAAACAAAAGTTGGATTTTCATTCATATAATTTGAATAATTGTGGTTCAGGAATTAAAATAAAAGAATTTGATCATCCATCCTTTTCAACATCTACATTTCAAGGCTTTTTCTTAATACCTGAGAAACTGCTCGTTTGGTTACTTGGAGATATTTTTTGTCTGCTATGGATGCAAGCTGGGGATGTGAAATCGGCCTCTGTCAATCACAGATAGGTGATCCAACAACCTGAGAGGCCGTCCAGTTACCCCAATCATCAACAAAACAAAACAAAACAAAAAAACGGCTCGCCTGGTTGTTCTGCGGCTCATCTGCGTGAGCGTGGCAGGCTCAGGCTCCTTGTTTGAAGTGACAACTACGTTGGCAGCTGTAATCAGTCACTGATTTACTTAGTCTGTGTAAGACAGAAGTGTCAGCGGCTCAAAATTTAATTTTGCTTTGGGTTTTTGTGAGGAGCATTTCATTTACGCTGATGTCTTGATTTAATAAAGTTATTGTTCAAATATATGCGTGAATTATTTCTTTTGTGACTAAAAAGGAAGATTATATATGAAAAAAGTGAGAAAGAAATAAGACACAACACGGCATAATTAACAGTTTAATATTTACTCATCAGCTGTGCAGATCAAAGGGCTGCAGACATGGTGCTCCACTAGAAACATTTAAGCAGCCGACACAGTAGAAAGCAGTTCTAGAGATTTTTTCTTTAAATTCTTATAGCAGTGAATTTGAAAAATAGATCATGATCCTCCCCTTCAATCGCAGATAGACAATCCGGTCGTTCAGTCCATCCCTAATGCAAGCCAGGCACTCAGATTTCACATTTTAGCTTTTTAAACCACCAACGACAATTACAAGAAGGAGCAGATGACAGACATGCCGGTAGGGTGGAGGTTTGATTCGGTCACATATCACATCCGGCACGGCCTGGATTGTGTTCACAACACGTTTCCCTGCCGGAGCGCGGGTGGCCCGGGTCCTGGACTACCTCTCCACCTGGGCCACCCGGGCCCGTTCACATGGACAAAATTTGTGGTCAAACGTGCTGGGTTCAGGTTCTTTCAAGCATGTTCAAGCCCCCAATGTTACTGATTTGGCCCAAGAAGAAGAAGAAACATTAGGACTTCATTAGACCTTCACACCTCCTTCAGTGCTCGGGCCTAATTATGATCACTGATGATGATCCTAGAATTCAACATGGCAACGGTCTTTTCAATCCATAGACCCATTAACTCTTAGAGAACCATTCATCCTCTGAGGCTGAGAGGAAAGTGGTCAGGTGGATGAAAATGTGAGGGTGTTGGTGGAAAGTCGTGTCAGGGTCGGGAGCATCCGGCTTGTCATCAGTGCACGGTTGAGAAGCTGCATCTCTGATGGGGTTGCATTAGTGTCTGTGGCGACGGCAGCTTCCACATCTGTGAGGCTCCATCAATGCTGACTGACGGTTTCTGGTTGGACTTTAACAGCTACTTGATGAAATGTTTGTATCTGAAAGCACAGAGATGAGTTTGGGTTGGAAAAACATGAGATTCTGTGCTAGAACACACTGTTATACATCATCCTTTCCTGAGTCCGCTGGTCTTCTTTCCTTACTTTTCTTACTTTTTCAAGTTTAGCCGTGAGTCAGTGTGTGAGTCACTGAGTCGGTCTGGTGGTGTGATTCTGCTGATGTATGCCCTGTACATTTGCTTATATGACACTTAAAACCCTTGGGCCCTGATTTTAAATGCTCAGGCCAACAGGGAGAGCGAGTGCACCGAGAGTGTGAGTAATGCTCCCCTGCCTCCCCTAATGCTGTCAAGGTGACACGGAACAAGCCGGCGAGCCCCCAGCAGCTCTGCTGTTCAGCCTGGAAATGTGCACCACTGATGGAGGTCTTATCTCAGAGTGGACACACGTGTAGCTCTATGAAATGTGATTTGGGACAGTTGAAACTAGAATTACTGAACTGGTCAGGAAATACAGCAGACGTTAGTCGGAGAAATACTTCCAGTGCAGTCGAGCTGTTTCCGTAGTGGTGCATGGAGTCTGCTGGGCCGTAAAACCAGAAAACATCTGATGTCTGAAATGCTTCAGAGTCCTGAGAAAAGAAAAGCGCCATCTAAGTATTATTATTATCATCATCATCATCATTGTAACAGGAGACAGGAGGACCATCACACCTGGACATGTCCAACCTGTGATGTCCTCTGTCTCCTGCTGGACAGAAACCAGTTTCTGTAGCGTCTTCTGCACACTCAGAAACAGAGGTACGAGACAGGAACATTTAAAGTACAATATTGGTCTTTATGAGGCCAGAAGTACCTATATACTATGAAAAAGGCTCCAAAGTAATAGAAAGTATAAATTTGTACCATTTCAACCCTAAGGGTACCTGCAGCATTGAAACATGTGTGTAGCTTGTACAATAACTATAAATAGCAGTACTTCTAAACAGTAGTATAATTATAGTTATTATATTATGATTTTCATAATAATCAATGTAATAATTATATGTATAATTATATATGTGTTTGGCCTAATATTTCTATAATAATTATTCATTTATTATTAGCATCTTTGATTGTTGTCATAATCTCTATTTTATTGACTTTTATTCATCATCTTTCATTGGTTTAATTGTACTTTATTAACTCATACAGCTTGATAAGGTACAAAAACGGACCGTGAAGGTACAGAAATGTCTTTCAGAAAGGAACCCCCCATCAACAAGCTTTGGACCCTTTTACGTACAAACTGGTACCTCTGTGTTTGAGTGTGTGGTGAAAACTGATTGTTTAGTAAATAAAAATGTCCTGAGTTGTTGCTGCATGTAAACAGTTGTTTATAATTTGGTTGTTTACTAAATCTGTGCAGGTTTTGAAATCAGCTGTTTATATTTGCAGTCTTCAGCCCTATTCTGACGGGAACAGTATTACCATGGGACCACATGTAGTTTGTAATAATTACAGAGATTGTGTGTGATTTTAATCCCGTGTGAATCGGCCATGTCTGTGATTGGGGATTAAATGATTCCCCCACAAATGACCTATAATTTGCTGAACTCTGAGGTCCTCTGATAATACTGATCCAATGCGAACATGCATCTCTGTGATTTGGAGAGAAATGACGTGATTTGGCGGTTCTGGATGCATTTCATTTCCTTTTCGGTGAAGAATGGAGGCTGAAAATAGGTTTTCCTTCCAAAAACTATGTTAATAATAATTTATAAAGCATGAACTTTGGAGTCGGAGTGATCAGGAAAGCTTCACCAGTCATATACAGGCCTATATGAAAAATCTATAAATGGCATTTTCACGTGGCGAGACACATTTACTTTGGACAACATGCGGATATGATGCAAATTCTTAAAGCACTGGTAACGACTGTCCGAGAGTTATTTCAACACAATTGTCTCTGAATGATCACGTGCTGCTGATGGGAACGCAGCTGGTATGAGCAGATGTTACCTAATACGCTGCACATCGACATCATATCTGCTACATGTCTGTGAATTTCAGTTACATCTCAGACTTCAGTTATCTTGTGCAAATGTGCAACAGAAAAACAGACGTGAGGGGTAATTTATCTGTTACATGAGGTCCATAGGTAATACTCATCCCGTCAGAATAGGGCTTAAAGGTGTTTTCACACAGGACCCATACAGGTCGACCTAACTGGGTTCTGGTACCGAACACGGTGCGACTGGGTCTGTGTGAACGCGCCACTCGCGCTCGTAGTCGACCTAACTCGTCCGCTCTCGGACCGGCTGTACAGGGGGGTTTCAGAGCGGCTTGCCTCGACCTGAAAAGCGGCACAAGTGATGTGTGAACGCGCAGCAACTTTAGCTCGACCTAAATCCCAGATACTTCACCTTTTTGAACTAAACAGGCATCCGTAGGCAGCTGTACTGTTGGATATCCTTCTTACTGACAGTGTTATACTACAATAACAGGGTTACGGCCTAACTGCAACGTTTAGCATCATCTTTTGTTTGCTAGCTACTGATGTATTTCTAATGTTAACATCAACGGGGCGTTCACAAACACTGGACAAATTACCAACAAGGGCTAGCAGGCTAAGCGCTAATGCTCATGTTTACAACTCACCGCTACCTGCTGTTCACCGATGATATCTGCGTATGGTCGGACTTCGCGGTTCAACAGAATCAATCTGCATCTTGCTCTGGTTTGTCTGGAAATCCACCACCTCCAGTTTTCCACATGCAACCGTGCCTCGTCTTTAACATACTCCATCATTCACGTGTGTTTTGTTTACAACACAGCCACGCTTTACAGCTGGAACACGTCTACTTCCGTCTGGTTGCCATGGATACACAACGCTCCAGTCTGTAGAACGACTGCTGGGCGCGGTGATTAAAAAAAGCAGATGTGAAACAGACCCGTATTAGTTAAAGATTGAAATGTCACACTTTCACCGCTGCGGCAGCGCTTGGCTCCGCCCACATATGTCTGAACACTACCTAAGTTGTGAAAGTGGGCCCTTGAACATGTTTGTGGTTTTTACATTAAAAGAAACAAACTTTTCTGCTCAGATTCATATTTTTATTGTGTGATTTTAGGTGTTAGTTCAGAAAGTCAAAATGAAGAAATAACTGTGAAATCAAACCAAAGAAGGCAGGCAGACTGGTTTGAAGCTGAAATATGAAGGTAGAAACCGCCAGTCCGGACCAGTCCGGACCAGTCTAGACCAGTCTGGAGCCCAGAGGGCTCTGACAGCTCCAGGTTTACGCTAACTCATCAGCTAAATCCTGCTTTATTGGTTCTGTGAAACTGTTCCATGTCCCATAAAAGCATCTTTCATCTACTCCCAGAGCATCATGGGTAATGTTTCTCAGTAGCAGGACCTCTTACATGCTGATGGAGGACCCTCTGCAGCATTAGCGTTAGCATTAGCATCGTCTCAGCCGAGTGTTTCTGCTTGGTTAAACACCAGGTGGTCTGCTCCCCCCCCCTCCCCCCGAGTCTGTGAGTAGCTGAGTGTTTCCACTTGATAAACGACAGCCCGCGAGCTCCTCGGGGAGATTTTAACCTTTTTATTTGTCATTCTCAGCTATGCAGAGAAGGTGCTAATTAAACTTTCACTCTAACCTCTTACAGCAGTTTTTGCGCTGTTTTTTGTGCCAATTTTCCGATCCTGAAATGAGGCAAAAGGTGCAACAAAATAATCTCATTTCTGCCAAATGAACTGCATAAACTAATTAAGGTTTGTTTGTTTATTTATTTATCCATAAATACCTTGTTATTAGTTCCCATGTTGACTCTCATCACAGCTCTCTCCCTCTTTCTCAGGTCTGTGCCTCCTCTTCCTTCATAAACACCTCAGCCTTACGCTGCGCGAGCGAAGAAATAAGCCAAGGAAAAGAACTAGTCACTGTTATTGTGCTTGTTTGCTTTTTCTTTTTGTTTGTTTTTGCCACCAATACAAATGCTTTTCCTCTCCATACACCTGTGCACCAGGAGAAAATTAGTCAAGACAAAACATTACAGTCCCAGGTATACCTCCAATTAGCAATAGATGGAGTTTCTCCTTTGATGTTACATAAAAAGCTAAAAGAGGACGTTTTAATTAAAAGACGGGAGGAGAAAGCAACGATGATCGGAGACAAATGGAGGCTCGTTAAATTATCTGGGAGAGGCGATAGGAGGCCTATTTTCAGACAGGAAATCTTTAAGACTGCTAAGCTGCTGTGAAATGCTGCTTCTCCAGTCTCAGGTGCTGTAGCAGCCAACATCATTTCAGGCTACGTCTCCGATGGTTGAAGCTACATTTAGCAGCTACGGACTCTTTTCTAAGTCCCACCAGGAAGTAGGAGCTCTGACATCATCTGTCAGCGCGTCTACATGCCCACAAAGTAGAGCGAAAGTTGCAGCTCACCGACTGTTGGTCGTTTACTTGGACGACTGTCCGCGTCCCGTACGCACGGGACAGAACCTGAGTACCGCTGCCACATTTTACTGATTTAACAGCTTTTCTGACTGAAACCTGAATGTTTAAACCATCCATGAATGTAACGATTGGCAGGAGGACGGGAAGACATGAAGATCTTTTTTGCCGTCAGGTAGAGATTGCCTGGCTAAAAAACAGTCAATAACGGATAAAAAAGGTCCACGCTCTGATATTTAACATGTTTGTTTGTTTGTTTATTCATTTAACCAGCATAAAAAGAAAATAAAAACAAAACAATATATTCATGAATGAAAGGAGATAGAAAGAAGCTAACTTATATCGTCTACGTCAAATTAAACAACAACGTCTACAGCAAGAAAACAACATAAAATAAGCTAAAGTGACGGCTGCAGCCTTCTGCAACGTTACACGTACATATGTGAAATTATTGAGTTCATAAACACCTATATGTGTTTATAGTTCCATAAACATAATATCAAAACAATCATTTTCACACATACATGTCATATTTCTGAAATATATTACTTTTAACCATTTTTTAAATGTACTGGGAGATTTTGCCTCTTTGATTTCTTTATTCAGATTGTTCCATAATTAGACTCCTCTCACAGAGACACAATGTTCTTTCAGTTTAGTTCTACATTTTGGCTAGTTAAATATCTCTGTTCCTTTTAAGTTATAATGACTTCCTCTTTTGTCATTTTTTTTTTTACATTTTGGCTGGCAGTGTTTGTTTATGAACCTTGTACATTATTTGCAGTGTACAGTGTTCAACCAGATCCTGAAATTTTAACAAATGTAACTGAAGGAATATTGGATTTGTGCGTTCTCTGTAAAGCTTCCTACTAATTATCCTTACGGCTCTTTTTTGTAAAATAAAAACTGAATGTGTAAATGTGTTGTAGGCATTACCCCATACATCAGTACAGTCGGTCAGATCAATCATAGAACAGTATAAAATATACAATCCTTTTAGTTACTCTTGTTTTATGTAGCAAAACAATAATTTTGACAGTTTCTTCTTGGTGTAATGGAAATGTGATTTCCAGCTCAAATTCTCATCAACCAGGACACCCCCAAATTTTGTTTCTCTAACTCTTTTAATCTCTAAGCCATCTACAATGTTTGGATCATTTATACTTATTTCTCTATTGCTAAATATCATAAAGTGTGTTTTATCAAAGTGATAATTTATTAATATCAAATCAAGGTTTTATACCTTCAAATTCTTGCTTAACAATACTCAACACATTGACAATATCTTTACCAGAGTAGAAAAAAAGTAGTATTATCTTCAAACAGTATGCAATTTAACAATTTGGATACATTGACAATGTCATTGATATAAAGTATAAACAATTTTGGTCCAAGGATCGACCCCTGGGGCACACCACAGGTTATATTTAGTAATCCAGATCTTACGCCATTTATTTGTACAAACTGTTTTCTGTTTTCAGGATAACCTCATACCCATTTAAATGCAACCCCTCTGATTCCGTATCTGCTCAATTTTTTAAGAAGAATAGTATGGTCAATGGTATCAAATGCTTTTTTTAAATCCACAAAGTAATCTTTCTTTTCTATTGCAGTAGATATTTCCCCTTCAGTGTACACTACATAGACTCAAATTTTACCAAGTTTATTTTTCTGATTTCTAGTCAAAATATGCCATAGCACTCAAAATAAGACAAAAGTACCTAAAGAGAAACATTTCAGTGAGATATAGGAACTTGTTTTGAGGCAATGCATCTTATATCAAGTAATCTTATCAAGAAACTTTTGCTTGTTCTATTGGCAGAATTTTTTTTTTTCTGCTTATTACAAGCAAAAAAAAAACCAACCTTGGCCACTCTTAAAATGAGTAAAAAACAAAAAGATTTTAGTTTTTTTTTTTAGAATAAGACTAGCAGTGATCTTGTATTTGCCTTAATATGCTTATTAAATCTTCAAAATAGGCTAATTTTACAACTGTTGTTCTATTCTAGGAAGCTACAGCAGGAAGCAGCTCTGTGCTTCCTGCAATAGAACATCTACCAGCAGGGAAGATGAGAGATGAGTCCTAGAATACTCAGATGAAGCTGGTGCAGCTGCTGGTTTAGAGGGGTGAAGAAGAACTGATCACCTGTTAGACACGGAGCTAACCAGTGATCATGTTGGTGATGTGGCAGCATTTCATACTGGATTCTCCCTCCAGTAAGACTGCATTTCAATTTGCTGAATCAATTAATGTTTTACAAAGGGTTAAACCTGAGCCAGGCATTTACCACAATGCTAATCAGGTCACGGTCATGCAGGTGAAATATAACATTTAATAACATAATGGTATCGGTACTCAGTACCGGCCGATAACCATAGCAGAAGTTATCAGAATCTGTATGGAAACATCTCTCCCGGCATTTCCACAAGCTGCACAAAGTGCCCTTATTTTTCACAGAGCACCTGCCCCCCAAAACGTCTGTGCACGTGGTAATCCATGCCCCCAACTCCTCCAGACAGGAACTGAGGTGGGTGGCAGAGGCGGTGGGGGAGCTGCTGGGAGGGATTTTGATGGAAAGTTGTGTCGTCAGCATAGCGATGGAAGTTATTCCATGCTTGCCAATGACACAACTAAGGGGGAGCCTGTAGATCAGGGGTGTCAAAGTGGTTCCAGAAAGGGCCGTGTGGCTGCTGGTTTTCTTTCCAACCAAGCAGTAGCACACCAGACTCCACTCATCTCATCAAGTGAGTTCAGTCTTAACCTGAAGACTTGACGAGATAAGTGGAATCTGGTGTGCTACTGCTTGGTTGGAAAGAAAACCAGCAGCCACACGGCCCTTTCTGGAACCACTTTGACACCCCTGCTGTAGATGGTGAAGAGGGTAGGGCCAATCACGGAGCCCTGGGGGACCCCACAGGTGACAGAGTGAGATGTGGATTTAGCATCTCCTAAGGTCACATACTCAGTCCATACTCAGTGTTGGAGGCTGGACGGATATGAAGTTCTGTGTTCTGACCCCTGCGAGTCATCAGCCATGTTAGAGCCATCTGGTGGTGGCTTGTGTCATTGCACCTTGGAAGACTACTGAATCAGAGCACATGCAGGCTGAGTGCTCCACCACAAACATTATTTGTGTGATCCTGGATGTAGATCTGTCAGTGAGTATGATTGCTCCTTGTTTATTTAAGTTATTTCCACCTGGTGAGCATCAGGATAATGTCTGAAACTTTGTATTTTCAGTTGCAAAACCGAGTTCATTAAGCCAATGCTAATCGGGAGTTAAATGTTAGCAAAAGCAGGCTGCAGGCTAGTTGGCTTTGTTTTTGGGCCTGATTCTGCTATGTGTGTGAAGGGTTTGAACAGTTTCTCTTCATTTGCTGTGTTTTATGCCTTATTTGCTTACCTCTGAGTGGTATATTCTATTGATGTGTGTTTTTGTTATGTTGCTCATTTAGTAACCTGTAAACAGTAAGGAAAGGACTGAGCAAGAACTTTTTCACATATTGTATTTTATTTTAATATACTGTATATTTTATGTTGTGTTGCAGTTTTACAACTTCGGAAGATTTCAGTAAATCACACTCAACCTGGAGTCAAGCCTACTGAGTCTTTTTGTTCGCTATCTGTCTAACAGTACCAGTGACGTATCTGCCAGGACAGAATATTCTGGTCTGTTGGGCCAGTGCTGATCGAATAAGATCTCGTGAGATTTTGTTAGTAAACATATCAATTCAAAAATAGCAATAACAGTATTTTCTGATATAAAATTTTAATGCCGATATTGAGCGATAATACTGATAGGTCAATAATATCGAACATCTCTACTACAAATCAAACCCAATCACCACCTTCTTATCCCAGCTGGGAATAGAAGACCGCCTAAACCGAGACCAAGACACTACCAAGACCAGAGAGTATCAAGACCAAGACTACGGGGCCGGTCACACCCAGGGTTGGAGTATATCCCGGGTACCAACAGCGGGGGATTACGTGCTTCACATTTAAACTTCAGTGTGACCGACAGCTGGGCATGATGCCCGGGACCACCTCTGGTGGTGGTCTGCAACGGTTTTAATCTGATTGCATTATTCATCCATGTGATGAAGATGTAATGACGCCGCCTACGTAGAAGCCCTGTCCCCGCTGGAAAACGGGAAGAAGAGGAGAAACATGTCTTCAGAAGCAGGATGATCAGCTGTTGTTGAGCTCAGCAGCTACACGAGCTCGCCGTCAGGCAGTTGTGGGAAAACTGTGAAGGTACAAAGCTTGATCAGCATGTTTGGGTGTTTGAAAATGACCTTTGAACCCCTCCGAGATTAACGGGCAGCAGAAGTTTTTTTTTTCTCACTGATCAACAAGGCTTCATTTCTTTTCTGTCACCAACACACGAACTGTGAAGCAAGTGTGAAACCTGAATACTTTGTGTCCAATTAAAGTCCAGATCTGCGAGTATCTTCGTTTTCATCACAAGCGAACACAGACATATTTTAACAGCCTTAAAGCTGTCATCAAACCTGAACTGCATCATTTCGCCTCTCGCTCTTAAATGCGATGTGGGAGTCCAGGAGTGTTTTGCTGTTTTTACCCACATTCACACACTCTGCGCCTGTGTGTGAATGAATCACAGCCCTGGTATCTCGCTGGGAGATAGCACCTGCGTAAATGTGTTTGCTTTATATACTGAATGTGTTTGAGTGAGTGTGTTTTTGCAATGAAGTGTGTAAACTAATGACTACCACGGTGCTAAAGGACTTGACATATGAATAATAAGGTACAGTCAGTTACACACACACACAAATACATTTAATCTCTTCTTCTATCTTCACTCATTCTGTCTCCCTTTAGTCATCTGTAAGCTCTCTAAATATTTGCTGTATCAAAGCACTTTGATGCCACTTTATTTAATAGGGAGCCTTTATGGAAGCACATCCAGCGAATGACTGGAAACCTATGTGTTTGCACTGAGTAAATGGAGAGGTTAGAGCCAGAGTTTTGCCCCGGTGCCAGCAGCCAGATTGCATTAATGGCATAAATGAATCAGGCCCAGGAACCTTGGAGGGCGTGTTAGTGCCGACAGTGTTTCCAGAGGGAGGGATATTCCCTGAACCTGGGTGACCTTGCAATGAATAACACAGGAGCTCTCTGCTCAATCATCAGCAGCAGCGTTCTGTACCCCCCCCCCCCCGTACAGAGCTTCCAGCTGCAGGCTGTGTTTAATTGGCTGTCACAATACGGTGTTGACTGCTGGGTCCGCATGTCATAACACAGAATTTCAATATCACCTGACATGCAAGGGGAAGGAAACCAAGTCAGCTTGGATTTACAGTACCTGAGGTGCTCCGCTCTCAGTGTGCAGGGTTCATTCGCATGAATGAGGAGTGACCAGCTCCACTTGAGAGCTGCAGACTGATCGTAACCAAGCGTGCGAGGTGACGGTGGCATGTGATGTTTGGAAATATGGAGGAAATCGGAACAGAAGATTGAAAGAAGATGAATGAAAGACAGAAATTACAGCTGACTCTGCTTTTCTGTTTGGTTGCGTTGAGGCACGTTGGCTTTGGTTAGTTCAGATGAGGAACTAAAAGGTTTAAAGGAATATTCCACCCACAGAATGATGTAACTTTATCTTCCACTTCCCCTCATGGTGAGCAAGACTCTGCAGCACTTTTTTAATATGTCAAATGCAGCCGGCGATCAGGAAGGCTTCTCGTTTCCCCCAACTTTCATATAATGGAGTTCGCTGGCGCTTGAAACAAAAAGGTCCATAAAAGTCCACAAAAACTTGTCAATATTCCTCCATACTGCTCGTCCAATGTAATCCAAGTGTCCTGAGTGGGTAGCCTCCAGAATTTACTGGAAACCATCATTTAGCAGATTTATATAGCCTAAACAGTACTACAGTGCATTGCAGTTTCCATTTGCATGTTCCTGCAAACTCACGTCACTACGGAAGCTGTGGCGATCAGCAACTCTGCCGATAATGCAAGCATAGAAGAAGAAATTCGCTGTTGACATTGAGCTGAGAGAGAACAAGCTGCAGACAAACACAAGAGGGGTTGGCCGTTGATTTTGAAACTATCGGTATCAGCCCTAATAAATCTGTATCGGTCGATCCCTGATTGTTACACCCATCGTGGTCTCTGTGGCCACGAACTACATCAGCCTCACAGTTCCCAGTCGTACTGATCCATCAGCTAAGACCCCTCTCAACCTCCTGCATGTTTCACAGATGCTCCTGGCTGGAGGTTCGCAGGAAGCGGGGGTGCAGTTACACTTAAAAGATTAAAAATGAGCCACGTTTGACCTGCCAACGTAAGTGTGTGATGTTGTTGTGGCTCTTTATGATGTTGTCGTTTATCGCCTCAATGATGGATGATTTCTGCATGCTCGTATAAGCAGGGGGGTGCGTTTGTTTTCCACTCCTGAGTCCCTGTTAAAAGCTGCTCTTACAAACGGCGCAGACACACCAGATATCATCATAAATCTCTCAGGTGCAACATCTTCCTCACTATTGTTTTTCCATCTGTAAAAGTTTTCGATGAGTGAAATGAAAACGTGCATTTTGCCTCAATAATCTCAAAGAGGACACGGGCTTAAGGATGGAGATGTTTCCATGCACTCAAATGCTAATTTTCCTCAAGGTAAAGCAGCTGTGCCTCCATGACAGTGAAGTGAACCATCTCCATGTCATTTTCACCAAGCTGCAACATGTAAAAAAAGTGACATTTTCTGCCTCATCACCTGTAGTGAACAACTGCTGCGTGCTTGGTTCTCTGTTGTCAGCCGTTATGGTGATGTGCTAATGTGAGAAAACCTTAGATGAAAGCTGTTGCTGTGCATTGCACCACATGAATTACAAGTTTTTCATGCACTGTAACCCTTCACCTTTCTTTCACAGGTGTTTCATCAGTCTCAGCCTCAGCTGATACAACCTGCCCATATTTGGGGGTGATACTACACGTGACCCCAAAATCAATATAATGAAGGACATAATGAAAACTCATTTTGAAACTATTTTAATATAAATAAGAAACAAAGCACAAGCACAAGGGAATATAAGAAGAAACAGTGCACTTGGAACGGCTTGGAAGGGCGGCTGTAGCTCAGGTGGAAGCGCAGTCGTCTTTCAACCGGAGGGTTGTGGGATCGATTCCAGGCTTCCCAAGACTACATGCCGAAGTGTCCTTGCGCAAGACACTGAACCCCAAGTTGCCTCCCGATGTGCCTATCGGGGTATGAATGTGTGTGTGACTGGGTGAATGTGATAATGTAGTGTAAAGCGCTTTGAGCAGTTATATAGCGCTTTTCCAGTCATACTAAGTACAGTCCATTCACCATTTGAAACAATATCAAAAAGAAACACACACCAAGGTTATTATACAGGGGTTAGACAATGAAACTGAAACACTTGGTTTTAGACCACAATCATTTATTAGTATGGTGTGGGGCCTCCTTTTGCGGCCAATACAGCGACAATTCGTCTTGGAAATGACATAAACAAGTCCTGAACAGTGGTCAGAGGGATTTTAAGCCATACTTCTTGCAGGATAGTGGCCAGGTCACTACGTGATGCTGGTGGAGGAAAACGTTTCTTGACTCGCTCCTCCAAAACTCCCCAAAGTGGCTCAATAACATTTAGATCTGGTGACTTTGCAGGCCATGGGAGATGTTCAACTTCACTTTCATGTTCATCAAACCAATCTTTCATCAGTCTTGCTGTGTGTATTGGTGCATTGTCATCCTGATACACTGCACCGCCTTCAGGATACAATGTTTGAACCTTTGGATGCACATGGTCCTCCAGAATGGTTCAGTAGTCCTTGGCCCATCTAGCACAAGTCCTGGGCCAAGCGAATGCCGTGATTTGGGCAGCTGTGGTTTTACGTTTTTTGGATACAATCCGGGTTAGTACCCGGACATCACGTTCAGACAGCTTCCTCTTGCGTCCACAGTTAATCCTGTTGGATGTGGTTCGTCCTTCTTGGTGGTATGCTGACATTACCCTGGATACTGTGGCTCTTGATACATCACAAAGACTTGTCCTGGTCACAGATGCGCCAGCAAGACATGTACCAACAATTTGTCCTCTTTTGAACCCTGATACAATGTTGTATGCATTGCAAGGTTTTGAGCAAAACTGTGCTTTTTACCTGCTAATTGAACCTTCACACTCTGCTCTTACTGGTGCAATTAATGAATATTTGCCACCAGGCTGGTCCAATTTAGCCATGAAACCTCCCACACTAAAATGGCAGGTGTTTCAGTTTCATTGTCTAACCCCTGAAGTTAACTCAAACTAACGAAAAAAACGAAAACTAAAATTAAAAAAACATTTCAGTTAACTGAAATGAAAAAATAAAAACGACAGTTTTTAACAAAATGATAACTGAAACTGTATTGTGTCTTTACAAAACTAACTAAAACTAACTAAAATTATTGCAGAAACATCCTTAGTTTAAGTCTTTGTAAATTAATATAATACATCAGCATTTTGGGTTGATTTGAAATCTATTTCTATTTAACCTTTTTACTTTGCTCTACTGGTTTTACTCCAAGTTTTACTGTTACTGAGTTCATGAATACATCATTCAGCAGAGCTGAATACAGAGTTCCACTCCCAGGTACAAGTCAAACATCATTGGCATGCACGCAAACAAATTGAGCAACAACATAACAACAAGATAGTATTTTGAAGGAGCATCATAGCTTATGAAGGTAAATTAAGCCTCATACCTCCATAAGAAAAAGTTACGTTCAGCTTCTTAAGGGCACACACTTGCTAATGTCAGTTAATAGCCTGTAAATATTATCTAAAAATTAAAAGTTGCCATTTTCTTTCATGGCTGTAATCACAGACTTCTGGCATAACCACCAATAGCAAAAAGTCAATGAGTTTTAAAATTTTAACCCTTTAAATTCCACTTTGCATACATGGTGCTCCAACTTCCAAAAACTGAAAATGGGGTTAAAAATAAATGTGATAAAAAATAATTGTGCAGGATTGTCAGAACCCTGGAGTATTTCAAAAAAGGTATAAAACGTTTTTTGATGCATCTTTACTTTTTGTGTTCCAGTGGGTTTTTTTTTTTTTTTTTTTGAAAGTCACATTAAGCTTCTTAAGGGCACGGACTGACCAATGGCTTGTAAATACTATCTAAAAATTAAAAGTTGAATTTTTTTTTCATGCATGGCTGTCATCACTGACTTCTGGCCTAACCATCAATACCAAAAAAAAAATCAATGAGTTTTAAAATTTTAACCCTTCAAGTTCCAGTTTGTACACACAGTGCTCCCATTGCCTAAAACTGAAAAGTGGTTCTCAGTCTGGTCGTGGCTCCGCTTCAACATGAGATTCTGTTGAAGCTGCCATAATAGTAAAGGGTGGAACGCCGACTAAAACATAACGGAGGAACAAACACAAGTAGCCATCGGTTTCGTTTGACCGGCATGCACACAGACTGACGGTACAGGGGCATGCAGTCATTTATTAATTTGCAACACCTGACAGATTAGCCACACCCCTTTGGACAATCAGTGTAAGAGCACAATCACCAGCAACAATGTTCCAACACCCCCACTTGCTCTTAGGCTGAATAACAGTTATGTACATTTACACCAAAAATAAAACGCACAAATCTATCAAGAATGGCTTTAGTTACAGGTTTGGTCAAAATATCTGCGACCATGGCTGCTGTAGGACAATATTCAATAGTTATCTTTCCATCAACAAGTGCAGATCGAACAAAGTGATACTTAATATCAACATGTTTACACCTTTGACGGCATACAGGGTTCTTAGACAAAGCAATCGCCCCTTGATTGTCCTCATAAATGGTTACTGGTGTGTAATCACATCCACTGTCCATTGCGTTTAGTAACTGAACAAGATACAGGCTTTCCTGTGCAGTAGCTGCCAAAGCCATGTACTCAGCCTCACATGTTGAAAGAGCAACTGTGGCTTGTTTCTTTGACTTCCAAGAAATGACAGGACCAGTTTCAGACAAACTAAAACAGTAACCAGTTGTACTTCTCCTGTCAGTTTGGTCTGCTGCCCAATCAGCATCACTAAATGCAAAAAGATTGAGACTTGCATCAGATCTCCTGTAACACAGTTCCTGGTTCACAGTTCCCTTTAAATATCGCAGTACATGCTTAGCAGCTACCCAGTGTTGGTTCTTTGGTTCAGATAAGTGTTGTGATAGCTTACTGACAATAAAAGCTAGATCTGGTCTAGTACAGGTCATTAAATAAATCAAGCTACCCACCACTTCTCGATACCTCTTTGGATCAACAGGTTCACCTTCATTTTCACATTTCAGTTTGTTTTCACATGGAGTTGACCTTGGTTTGCAGTGAATCATATCAAACCTCTCCAAAATCTTAGTTATATACCTTCTCTGGCTCATTTTTATTTCACCGTCTTCTTGTACAAAGTCAATGCCCAGAAAATGTTTAAGTTTCCCAAGATCTTTCATTTTAAATCTCTCTTCCAACATTGTTTTCACATTTCTGAGCGTTTGGCTGTCGCTCGCTGCAATGATAAGATCATCAACCCAGATTATCAGTATGATTTTCTCACTTCCAGATTGTTTACAATAAACACAATGGTCGGCAGGATTCTGAATAAAATCATTTTGACTTAAAAAATCATGTAACATTCTATTCCAATTCCGCCCTGACTGTTTCAGACCATAAAGTGATTTGTTAAGTCTACAGACAAGCCTCTCACCTGTTTCTGACTTGACCTCAAATCCTTCTGGCTGTTCCATGTATAGTTCACAGTCAATAGGTGCATGCAAATATGCAGTTTTTACATCCATTTGATGCAGTTCTAAACCATATTGGGCAGCAATTTGCATTAGGCTACGTACTGATGTCATGTCCGCAGTGGGAGAAAAAGTCTCATTATAATCAATACCTACAACTTGACTATAACCTTTCGCTACATACCTAGCTTTATATGTCATTCCAACTGGGTTTTCCTTGACTGTGTAAACCCATCTCCCCCCACTGTACTTTTACCTTCAGGCAAAGTTGTAAGGGAAAAGGTGTCATTCTCCCTCAGAGAATTAATCTCCTCCTGCATAGCCTTACTCCACAGTTCTGACTCTGGTGAGCTCATAGCCTCCTTTAGAGTTTTGGGTACACCACATGCAACTCTATAACAATAGTCAATACTGGTTAGTGCACGTTCATCATCACATTTTATTCCATACTCATAATCCCTCAAATACTGTGGAGGCCTCCTCTCCCTCTGTGGATAACGCCTGCTCTCAACACTTTCCCTTTCACCTGTGCTGGGGCTTGGGTCACACATTTCAGTTTTTATTTCCTGTGGAATTGATTCTATTGTTTCAGTTTTGGGTAGATGAGCTTCAACACTCTCTCCACGCACATCATCTTCATCTGTTAACTGCTCTGTCTGAGTGTGGCATTCTGTGACAGTCTTTGTGAGAAACTTCACCAACCTGTTTCTTGTCACTTTCCCTGAGTCTGGATAAAAAACTAGATAAGCAGGACTATTCTTGTCGTAACCAACAAAAATCCCCTTTTCACATCGTGAGTCCAACTTTTTCTTGTTCTGTTTGTATGCATAACACTCTGACCCAAATATTTTCATCCTTGAAAGATCAGGCTTCTTTCCAGTCAGCATAAAATATGGGGTCTGTCCTACACGTCTGTTATAACATCTGTTGCGGACAGAGGCAGCAGTCTGGATTGCATACGCCCATAACGTTTTTGGTAAGCTACTCTCGATTAGCATACACCTTGCCATGTCAAGTAGAGTTCTCCAGCTCCTCTCAGCTGTCCCATTCTGATGGGGAGAGTAGGGTGCTGAGGTTTCATGTTTGATGGCATTTTTGCTGAGCAGGGACTGAAATTCACTGGATGTAAACTCGGTGCCATTATCTGATCTAATACATTTAATTTTACCATAAGGTGAAACATCAGCAATGAATTTCTCTGTTCCTTTGACTGTATCACTCTTAGATTTCAAGAAATATGTAAATATTGCACCTGAATAGTCATCAGTGAATGCCAAGATATATCTAAATCCATCTTTTGCCATCGGCTCTATAGGTCCAGCCAAGTCTGTGTGTACAAGTCCAAGTGGAACTTTTGCTTTTTCATCTGCCTTCCTGTTCCTACACTGAACAAATTTTCCTTGTGTGCACACTTCACATTTCAAAGTAGACATATCAGTTTTACCTTTGATTTTCATCCCCTCTGTGACACTGTAACACATCCTCATAATTACAGTGACCTAGAATTTCATGCCACGTTTGGAGATCATAACACCCATGACATTGGTCAACATCATCTGTAACAGTATTTAAATAGAACAGTCTATCATGCACCTGGATGTCAAATGTTACACCGTTCTTATGAACAAGTCTGTTCTGACCTTCTTTGAAGATGACTGTCGCTCCCTGGGACGTCGCTGCCTTAACTGAGAAGATGTCCTGTGGAAAAGATGGGACGTACAGCGCCCCAATCAGCGTCGCCTCCACCACTCGACCCTTGCTGTCTCTCAGGCGAACTTTGGCTGTACCTTTTTTCAGAGCGATACCACTCGTCCTCTCTCCATCAGCCAGCTCCAGGACATGCTTGTGTGGCTCAAAACTTTCATCAAAGTCTTTGAACTGGGCGATGTCCCGGATGATGTGCGACGTGGCCCCTGTGTCAACCATGAGGCCTTTTTCCTTCACTCCGCTGACCAGGACTTCATCCACTTGGCCCACCTTGAAAGCAAACGTGTGGTCCCTCCTCATCCACCGCCCGCTTCACCTTGTCCCGCTTCCTCCGCCTGCAGTTCACATCCTTGTGTGTGGGACTCTTGCAAAGATGACACCACTGTCTTGGTTCTCGATGCTCGCCCGTTGTAGAAGTGCACTCCACAGCCTTGTGCCCCTTCTGTCCGCAATTAAAACAGGACAGTTTCATGTTCCAGCCGTCTCGTCCTTTAACCTTCATCACGCTGTCGTCCTCTGAGCAAGCAGCATTAAACTTTTCTGTGCTCTCATAGCTCCTCAGCTTAGTTTTAAACTCAGTGAAAGTTAATGTCTGATCACTCTGAGTTATGTGGATGGCAAATGGCTTAAATGAGTCCGGCAGGCCCTTCAGAACCATTGCAATCAACAAGCCATCACTTAAAGTTTCTTCCGCATTTCTCAGTGCTGTAATTGCGGTCTCTGCGCGAATGACGTAATCTGTGACGCTCTCATTGACAGCTTTCTGGAGAGATGTAAGCTCCGTGTACAAGCTGATCACTCGTGGTTTCCCTTTACCAGCGTAGTGTTCTCTCAGAATCTTTAGTGCCTTTCTGCCGTCATCTGCCGCGTCTCTCATCACCAAGGACAGACTTTTATCGTCCAACAGCTGAATCAGTTCTGCATACGCATCTTCATTTTTCGCTGCGTCGTCTGCTGCACCTTCGCTGTCTTCATCAGGTGGATCACTCAGTATGGTGCCCTTCAGATTAAGCAGACGCAGGTGCGCCAAAAACTTTGTTTCCCACAGTTCATAGTTTTTCTCATCCCCGTCAAAACACAAACGGTTCCATCGGCTTCCAAGCTCCTTTCTGGGCCCATAACCTGTTGAAGCTGCCATAATAGTAAAGGGTGGAACGCCGACTAAAACATAACGGAGGAACAAACACAAGTAGCCATCGGTTTCGTTTGACCGGCATGCACACAGACTGACGGTGCAGGGGCATGCAGTCATTTATTAATTTGCAACACCTGACAGATTAGCCACACCCCTTTGGACAATCAGTGTAAGAGCACAATCACCAGCAACAATGTTCCAACAGATTCACTCACGAGCCACGACCAAAATATCACACAGGTTTGATTTTATTGCGACTCACGATTTCTGATCAGGAGCTTGTCGTGAGGAGCCAATCGCCTCTCGTGACCCCCTACTATACTTCACCACGCATGATCTGTCCAAGAGTCGGCCAGATCCCCAAAATTGTCGCATGACTGGAAAATCGGCTCAAAAACAGCCAAAATCGCACCGTCTATGCCGGACTTTAGGAGGAATCTCAGAATCTTTAGGAATACGGACCCTGATTGTTTACACAAACTGAGTGGATATGCGACCCGTACACTTGTTGAAGTGTGCACACAGGTTCTTCTCTTCAGTCCATTTCCATAAACGTGAACACCTGAGTGTAGGTCTCTGGCTCCGGAGGCCTGTTCTCTGCTTTCTGGCTGTGAGGAGACGGATGCATAAAGCCAGTGTTTTTAACAGGAATTGGCTCTCCATTAGCTTTTTTATGCAAATGCTTATGGATTGAATGAGGTGAACTGAATTGGCCGTTCCAGTAAACAAGCTCTAATTTGCTTTAAGTAAATCTGCTTGTACGCCTGTGGTGAAAAAGCTTTTTGCTCCACAAACACATGTTCTGAATAAATGATGACATAATGGAAGTTATCATTAAAGTGTTGCTTTGTAAATATTTCATTCCTATATGAGAATGTTATAGACAGTTGCTGTCTGGAGTTGACAGTTTTTGAAGTTTTTAAACTTGTCTCGTGTTTTTCTGACAATATTTTTTTATTGTGTCGTCCGCTTGTTCATTTGGCATCATGCGATTCACATATTTGACATTCAAACCACGACAGGACTGACTGTAGGAGTTCGTATGATGTATGATGTCATGAAGAACTGAATCCAGTTATATGTGACGCTCGGGAGAAGATCCCCATGAAGACTGGCGCTGTCTGTCTCTGAGACACTGAGGAGGACGGTGGTTGATGCCGTCTGTCCACCGCAGAGTCCAGACCTGAACCACATCAGGGTTCCCTCTCTTTTCTAAAAGTTGTTTTCCAGGACTTTTCCAGGACATTTTCAGGACTTTTCCAGCTGCTAAAGTACGAGTGAAGTAATCACAATATAGACTAATAACTTCTACCACAAGCTTTTGGTGTTCTACAATTGTAGCTTATATTTTTTACAACGACGAAGTTAAGACGAAGAAAAGACAAAGCAGAGACAAAACAGAGGCGAAGGGGACATAAAGCTGCGACGAAGGTGCAATGAAACAGCGACAAAGCAGCAACATAGCGAATAGACGAATTAGTGATGTAGCAGCGAAGATGAAGCAAAGAAGGAGTGGTGACGAAACGATGACGAAGCGAAGACGAAGTGCTGACAAAGCACTGACGAAGCAGTAATGAAGCGGTGATGAAGCGATCACGAAGCAGTGGCAAAGCAAAGACGAAGCGGTGAAGAAGCAACGACGAATCGATGATGAAATGGCAACATAGCGGCGACAAAGCAGCGATGAAGCAAAGCGGTGACGAGAGGGAGGAAAAATAATTTTCCAGGACAACTCAAGCTTTTCCAGGACATTTTACTCTTTTTGTAATTTTCCATGTGTTTTCCACGACTGGAAAAATGTTCAATCATTTTCCAGGTTTTCCAGGATGTGTGGGAACTCTGCACCTGGATCATCCACCACAGAGTCCAGACCTGAATCCCATGTTCAGGTCTGGGATGTGCTGGAGGTCGGACTCTCCCACCATCACAACAAGATCTTAGAAAAAAAACGAATCCACCCGTGGATGGAAACAGATGTGATGATGCAGAAGCTGACGAAGATTCGGTGGTTTAGAAACGGAGTTTGGATCCTGTCACCGACAAAAAAAACAGTTTCATCCTCGGAATGACCAGAAAAGGCTACAGAGCTTTGCTGCTGTTTCATTTTTCTGCCAGTGAAGGAAAAAAATCCCGGCCTGATGTCTGAAGCACACAGAACAGTTGGTGGAAAGGTCACACACAGACATGCATAGATGCCAACACATGAACACACACACACACACACACTGCTGCACATGGATGAATGTGCTGAGACCTGCACAAAAACGCACACACAAAGGTCAGTGTTGCCCTGATGGGTATTGATGCTGGACCGGTTCCCTCTAAATTTACTGTATGTGTGTGCGTGTGGGGGTGTGTGTGTGTGTGTGTGTAGTTTATTGATGAATTGAACAAATAGGAAATGTCAATCAGGAAATTGATAAATGACAATAAAACAGATTTTACTTATGTTGTCAAAGTTAACAGCACTTGTTCGCGCTGTAATGCATCACACAGACTTTCTCTGCAGCAGATGAATAAATAAATGAATCAGCAGCAGCCGATCGACTGTTTTCCGTTCAGTGCTGGAGAGACGATGTGGAACGTTTAGCAAGCTGCAGCGTAAATCACTTACACTCAGTTACTGTCGTTTTTACCAGATTGCACACAGAGAATTATTTTACAGACAAAACAAAACGACCAACTTCAAGTCTGTGACCTGAACAGAAACATTAACATGTGATGCTGGCTGGGATTAGAGGAGCTGTATAAGCGTTTCAAACGTTACAAAAGTCGACTGCAGGCATAGCTAAACATGCTCCCCTCGCTACTATAGAAGCTAATCTGGTGTTTAATATTAGTTTTTTATGCATCTAATTTCCAACGCAAAAGTAAACAGGGTTCCCACTCTTTTCTTAAAGTCTTTCTCCAGGACTTTTCCAGGACATTTTAAGGACTTTTCCAGAGCAGTACGAGCCAAGTTATCGCAAAATAGACTAATGAATTCCACCCCAAACTTTTGGAGAAGTGATATTTTCTACAGTTGTACCGTATATTTTGTACAGCGATGAAGCAGAGACGAAGTAACGACGAAGTAGCGTTGAAGTAGCGACATGACAGATTTAGCAGCAACGAAACAGAGAAGAAGTAGCAACAAAGCTGAGGGAGGAAAAATCATTTTCCAGGACAACTCAAGCTTTTCCAGGGCATTTTACTCTTTTTCTCATTTTCCATGACTGGAAACATGTTCAATCATTTTCCAGGTTTTCCAGGACACGTGGGAACCCTGCCGGCTGAAAGCAGTGAACCACTGAAGCTCTCAACCAATCACAGCATGTTTCATGCCAATTTCATGATGTTACCCCGGAACAGATACAGATTCTGAAGGTAACAGATTTCGTTTTAACACCGGTTCTGTCACTTAAGTGAATGTTATATGTAAACATTCATGGATAATCGGACTCTGATGCACGGAATAAAACGGAGCAGCCTGTTATGGAGCTGTATGCTCCACCCAGAGTCTGATATGGAGTTTGAAGTACACGCAGTACCACAGAAGTACCACAGAGGCCCTGACAAGTAAGTAAACTAGCTAACAGGTCATAGGCTAACAGTTAGCATTGAGCTGGGAGATGTTTCACTCACTGGTGTTGTCTGTCGGTGAGGCGATTTTATGGTGGAACTGTGTCATGTTTGTCTGTGAGGAAATCTTCCTGCAGCTGTTAGTTTCTTCCTCAGAGAGTGTGTATAGGTCAGGATTCTCTATGAGTTTCTGTTCAACAGAGAGGGCGTCTTGCTACGATGCTGCGCATGCGTGTTTGTCTCTTCGTGATTGGTGCCACCTGGTTACGTACACCGGTGGTCAGTCAGTCGTGTTAAGGAAGCTACAGCTTTGCCTGAATATTCATATGTATTACTCAAATGCGCACAAATTGGGGGAGCGAGTAGCCTAGTGGTAACGTTGCAGGCTTTGGTGTGGAGGACCTGGGTTTCCCCGTCACGCCACTCAGGCAAAAAACCACTGTGGACCCCTGAGCAAGGTCCTTAACCCCCCACCAACTGCTCCCCGGGCGTTTTAAGTAGCAGCCCACTGCTCTCTGGTACTACTGTACAGAGATGGTGAAATGCAGAGCCCTAATTTCCCCTTGGGGATCTCAACAGTATATATAAAAAAATAAGACTTAAATGAAATTTTTATGAGGAAATAACACAGAAACATGTTGAAAAGCTCTTAAAATCCATTTTTCGTGACATGGCTCTTTAAAGGTTCCGGATGAAAATAATGAAAATAATCTGCCGGTTTCCGAGATTCTCCGTGTTTTTATCAGCTTTGTGGGTAGAAGACGGTCGGAAGCAGCAGGTGGTTCCAGGTATCAGGGAGTTGACCTAACAGATATTCTAACATACGAGGATCTCTGCCATCACATAGATCAACTTTCTTAAAGGAATAGTACACCCACAGAATGATGGTCCTTCATCTTCTCCTCTTCCTCATGCTGAGCAAGACTCTGGAGCACTTTTTAATATCTCAAATGCAGCCGGAGATCCGGGGGGTTTCTGTTTTAACACTGACTTTCATATACTGGAGTTCACCAGAAAGGTCCATGAAAGTCCACAAAAACTTGTCAATATTCCTCCAAACTGCTCGTCCAATGTAATCCAAGTGTCCGGAGTGGGTAGCATCCAGAGTTTACTGGAAACCATCATTTAGTAGATTTTTAGAGCCTAAACAGTAGAACATTGCAGTTTCTATTTGCAAGTTTGTGCGAGCTCACAACACTACAGATGCTGCGGTGTTCAGCACCTACTCTGCCGATAATGCAAGCATAGAAGAAGAAATTTGCTGTTTACATTGTGCTAAGAGGAACAGAGCTGCAGACAAACACGGGAGGGGTTGATATTGATTTAAAACAAAGAAAGAAAGAAAGAAAGAAGAAGAGAACGCGCGATCTCGTCTTGCAAGGGCATGCTTCATGGCAGCGAGATACTCTACTGTTAAAAAAGAAGATCCCCCCCCCCCCATGTTGGCCGGTCTGGTGTAGTTTGATCCCTAGTTTGCATCACATGATAGATTATCAGTAAGAAGATGTGATGGTTCAACAACCGTCCCAACTGAAAAGAAAACAAAAGCTTAAAAAGAAAACAAAAGGACGGTTTCATGAAGCCACTTTTCCCAAACAACCACTGAATCACGGGGGAGCGATTATCTCCCCGAGGAGCGGGAATCCACGAGGGGATTCCTGCTCCCGGTTCCACCATCTGCAGCCGGACCAGGCTGTGAGCCCGTGTCCACCCCAGCTCGTGTTCCTGTTCTCAGCGTGGCAGCAGCAGAACCGGAGCGCTCCTGTGATGTTGCCGCCCGTCTGCACAGCTGAACGGAAGAGTGCCTCCGTCAGCTCTGTCTGTCAGCCGGACCCTCTCATCACGCTCTTCTCCTGCTGGCTGGACATCCCTCTCTGTTTCTCACCACTCTGACGAGACCCTGGAAACTTCTGTGAACACTTCCAGAAATGCTTAAAACATTCTGTCAAGCTAGAAACGCGAGTCGCTGCATAAACATCCATCTGTGCAGCTCCTAACGAAGCACCGCTTAATAAAGCTTGCATTGTGAGATGGAGACGACGCATAAGCTGCTTTACTGCTGACTTATCTCACCTCTGCGTTTCAGATTCTACAAACAATGGTCCGGTGTTGATTCAGGTCGTTGTCAGATTATAAATCACTTTGTAAAAGTGCTGATGGGGGTGCTGATCTGGGGGCAGCGCTGTCCGTGCAGCACAATCTCTGCTGATGACCAGTTTAGCTCCAGTTCTTCTCCTGCTTCAGTCACCTCCTGCTGGGCCTCGTGCTCCAGCCTCTGACTCATCTCTCAGCTTGGATGCAAATCTAAACTTCTCTCTTTTTTGATCAAAAATAAACCCATTTTAGCACCACCGTCCAGACGGGACCGAGCGAAGCCAACCCCGACTGAGCCAAAGCTGTTCAGTGTCCTCTCATTCACTACTCGCGGTTTTAGTTGGAAACGGCCCTGAAATGCAGGAATCTGCGAGCAAACGGCCATAAGCAGCTCCAAACGTGAGCATATGAGCCACAGGCGGAGCTCCAAGCGTGGATAAACATTTTACAGGATAACAGTGCTGACATTTAACACGACACCGCAGCGTGTGTCGCTGTGACGGACTGACAAAGGCAAACTTCCACATCCTGTAAGCTGATTAGCGGCGTCAGTGGGAAACAAACAAATTAGGCCGAACATCCAAACAGCACGACCTGCTATTGTGATAGGAAAGAGCACGTAGAGCAGCACAGAGCCGGGCTGCGGCATGATGTGGGCTCATCCCAGACCTCTGGATGAAGGTCACGTGATGCCACAAAGATGCTTTACACTCTAAACCTGGATAAGTTGAGATTACTTAAAAAATTTGAGAAAACCGATTGCCTCAAAATTTTAAGTAATATGTGATAAAACCTTGAGTGTGTTTACCTCAACTTTTAAGTTCACTCCAACCCCAGATACAGATGTGTGAAAAAGTGTTTCCTGTTCTCCTTCCTGATTTCTTAGGTTTTTGCATGTTTGTCACAGTTGTATGTTTCAGATCATCAAACAAATTTAAATGTGAGACAAAGATAACACAAGTAAACACAAAATGCAGTTTTTAAATGAAGGTTTTTATTAGTAAGGGGGGAAAAATCAAAACCTCATGGTTCCATTTACCACAGCAAGTCTTCCAGGTCCTGAAGCAGCAAAACAGCCCCAGACCATCACACTACCACCACCATATTTTACTGTTGCTATGATGTTCCTTTTCTGAAATGCCGTGTTACTTTTACGCCAGATGTAATGGGACCTTCACCTTCCAGAAAGTTCCACTTTTGACTCGTCAGTCCACAGAGTATTTTCCCAAAAGTCTTGGGGATCATCAAGATGCTTTCTGGCTAAACTGAGACGAGCCTTTATGTTCTTTTTGCTCAGCAGTAGTTTTGGTCTTGGAACTCTGCCATGCAGCCATTTTTGCCCCCCAGTCTCTTTCTGATGGGGGAGTCATGAACACTGACCTTCATTGAGGCAAGTGAGGCCTGCAGTTCTTGGATGTTGTTCTGGGGTCTTTTGTGACCTCTTGGATGAGTCGTCGCTGTGCTCTTGGGGTCATTTTGGTCGGCCGGCCCCTCCTGGGAAGGTTCACCACTGTTCCATGTTTTCACCATTTGTGGATAATGGTTCTCACTGTGGTTCTCTGGAGTCCCAAAGCTTTAGAAATGGCTTTGGAACCTTTTCCAGACTGATAGATCTGAATGACTTTGTTTCTCATTTGTTCCTGAATTTCTTTGGATGGCAGCATGATGTCTAGCTTTTGAGGATCTTTTGGTCTACTTCACTTTGTCAGGCAGGTCCTAAGTGATTTCTGATGGAGAACAGGTGTGGCAGTAATCAGGCCTGGATGTGGATAGAGAAACTGAACTCAGCTTTCCAAAGATGATAAAACACAGTTAATTTATGTTTGAACAGGGGGGGCAATCATTTTTTCACACAGGGCCATGAAGGTTTTGACCCCCCCCCCCCTCCCACTCATAAAAATCTTCATTTAAAAACTGCATTTTGTGTTTACTTGACTAATATGGAAATTTGTTTGATGATCTGAAACATTTAAGTGTGACAAACATGCAAAATCGTAAGAAATCAGGAAACACTTTTTCACACAGCTGTACATGGATGGACATGAAAACACACCCCAGGTTAAAAAAGTGAAATTCCCCTTTAAATGGAGACTCAAATAAACAGAAGCTACAGAAATAGACTTCTCACATGACGAATGTTGCACGTTCCGCTTTTACTCAGCGTTTACAGATGATGATGATGGTTCTCTGTTTGGAGGCAGGCGAGGAAGATGAGGATGGACCTGCTGGGATGGAGAGGTGGTGCCGGACGCGCTAACTGCTTATGTCACTCCAAACGACGGGGTGACAGCGGGGTGAAGAGGAAGGAGGGAGATGGATGGGGGGGGGGGGGGACGTGACAGAGAGGTAGTGTATGAGCCCGGGGCCCGGCGACGTGCTCCATGCTCACTGCTTGGCTTGGCTCGGAGCCAGAGGCTGATTCAGAACCAAGGACAGCTCCCCAGGCCCGCGCTCGCTCGCCCGGGACACTCTCTCTCTCTTTTTCTTTCAACTCAAACTGGTTCGGTTACATCAGGGAGCCCACATTTAGCCACGCTCTCTTTCTTTGTCAGTTTTTTATTCAAACTCTCGGAGGAACGTCAGATTTATCCCCGTCCTGCCCTCGTTCCCTCGCTCCCGCTCTCTCAGCTCCATTTCTCCTCGGTTCCTCTCCAGTGAGGCCACATTTAGAGTCTGCACCGTAGGGGAACTCCGTGGCCTTTACCTCCTATTCAATTAGGTCCTGGCTGTGTGTGAAGCACACACACACACACACACACACACACACACCGCTGCAGCTGAGAGCAGCGCACACTGATGCCACACACACATCTGACCTCACACAGAAACGTGTGCACACGCTGTGCAAGTATGACACACACACACACACACGTGTTTGTTAAGCATTTTATATGTCTTGAATGTTTTCTGAGCCCGTAATCGTGTTGCTGCCGTCTTAACACGTTCATTAACATTCACAATTATTTCATTACTTCATTGTAGTATTTAAATGTATTCGCTCATATCAGGCGGTATGTTTTCACAGAGCACAGAAGGATGAGCACATACGTAACCGTCATCTCATCACAAAAGAAAATATAATAAAATAAAAACATATATGTGATTCATACCATCCAATTAAATAAAAGGCTAATTTAACAATAGTTATTCATATAACAAGAAACTAAAAGTAATAATAAAGAAAAAATTACTAAATTATAGTTTAGTGAAATAAAATGTTGATTTTGAATTGCACTGCAATTTTGTCATCAACATTTTTCTTGTTCTATTGGCAGAAACTTTTTTTTTTTGCCTATTACAAGCAGAGAAAAGAGGAGATTTCTGCACACTTCATCTGTACAAATGTCCCTAAAGTGAAGTGTGTCAAATCTCCTCTTTTCACTCGTTACTCTCTATTTCCAGCACCTGCTTTAGACTACACCAGGTTGAGCGGTACTCTATTTGCAGCCTGCTTATAACAGGCAAAAATATCTTGGCCACTCTTGAAATAAGTAAAAAAAGATTATTTTGCTTGTGATAAGTGAATACATTCTGCCAACAGAACAAGCAAAATTTTCTTGATGAGATTTCTTAAAAAAGATGCATCACCTTCAAACAAGCCCCGACAGAATGTGAGTGATGGAGAAAGGAATGTTCCAGATATCTCCAGTATTTATCCAGCAGGCAGCCTAGCAGCAGCTAATGATAAGTATGGGGCAACTGGCCCCCGCGTCTAAGTTCACCTCAAAAACCTGCTTTTTCCACCCTGAAGGGCTCGGATAGTCTCACCGAGTGTCCGACATCATACCAGAGAGGAGACATGAACCAAAGTATCTATGTTATCTATGTGTCCAAATCTCAGGATGCTGGAAATCAAACCTCGTTCTGAAATCACGTGATAACTCGCGCCAACACACCGGAGTTTTGAAGCGAGATATCGCACGGTTGCAAGATTAGCAAGAGATTAGCATTAGCATTAGATAGCATATTGCTCGCAAGCTGCTTTCATCTTCTGGCATTAAGTTACTAAAACTTCTGTCCCGGTCTGTAGAGTGTCTGGACACATTCCCACACCTCCCAGACTGAAAACTCTCCATTTACAAAAATGCCACCAAAAGTTGCTAGCTGCCGCTCGTTAACATAGCGCCCAAAACTGCTTCGCCCACCACAAAATGGAACCGTGTTTGTAAACTATGGCCCCCCTGTTAATAACCTCATATAGATGGTGGTTTTGGTCCTATGGTACAAATCTACACAATGTGAGGAGCAAAAAAACTAAAAAGATCCATTTGCTCTTGTGGCTGCAGAGACGTTGACCAACAGCAGCGTCCGGCCGCTCGCTCGCTTTCACTGGTTTATTCTTTGCATTTTGTTTTGCGTCATAAATTTTATGCAACAAGCAGGTAGCAGCTTAACAAGAAGAGGAGAGCACAAAATAAAGACAAGCGGCCGCTGCTTCCCCACCCGTCACCCGTTCACCGCTGGAGGAAGCTCGGGAGGATCTGGGACAGAAAACGATGATGATGATGATGCAGCAGAAAGCAGACTCAGGTGTGCGAGGCTCTGACACGAAACAGGACCGAGAGCGTCACAGAGATGAAGGTGGCTAACTGGGGAGGAGGAGGAGAGCATTGTTTACCTGAGCTCCCAGCTTGCCGTGCGTGCACGGGTCCACGCGGTGCTCTGCTGCAGAGCTTCAGCTGCATCCAGCTTCACGATTAAAAATGAAAGAGTTGCAGAACATCAACACTTCCACCGTTCTGCTCCGTCATGCTTCCCGCTGAGTCGCCTCTGCAGCCAACTCTCCATCCTGAAGACGAAACAGGAGTCAGAGCTGTTCCCAGTGACCCCCCCACACACACACACACCAGAGAGTGTGTATTCTGCTGGACGTGTACCGTCTCTACCTACTTCTACTCTTGTTACAGATGGTATGGTGCAGCCATGGCCACTTGGCACAAGAAGAGGAGTTTATAGCTGACAGCTAACGTTAGCAAACAAGTTAGCTTACCGATCCAGGAGGAAAGTCACCATTTCTGTATTTCAATGCTGTGGAAAACGTTTGTGGGTCCATCTAGTGCAGCTTCACCTAAGTTTACTCCAGTTGTTGCTCTTCTCAGGTCACTCCTCTTCAGAGACGGATAACATCTCTGTGCTCTGAAGCAGCTGCTGGACTCACCGACTCCACTGTTTCCCAGTACCAGCCTAACTGTGGAGATATATATATATTTTTTTTAGATATAGCTTTTAATAAAAATGTTCTATATTCAACCTTTAAAGGTATAGTCCGAAGTTCCCCCCGTAAAAATAAACGTTAGACTTGAGCAAGTGAAATCCGTCTCAAACGGCGCCTTTGGGCCTCTGCTCACGTGCTGAGGTGCGTTTGAATGCAACCCCCCCCCCCCCCCTGCCTGTAATTCGCTCTTTAGCTTTGTTTTGTTCTGGTCGGGACGTTTCTGGATGTCAATTTCTGTTTAGCTGCGGATGCAGCGAAGAAAAGGTAGAAAAAAAACAGGTTAATATTGGTTTGTCTTTTACCCACTTTTGAGCTCTGAAGGAGTCGTTGAAGCTGTAGAACGAGGCGGCCATTAGCCTGAGAGGGAGGGGCTCAGTTTGAATACTGTTGTTTGCAAACAGAAATGGTGGGGGGGGGGGACGACGACGACTTCAGACCCTACCTTTATGGATATTTTGTGATCTTTGCTCTCAGAGGAGAACATAGTTGTATCTCACAGACCATGAGAGATACAACCTCACAGTTGTCTGCAGAGATCCGGATCGGTTCATATCGGATATCTGTAATAAAAACAACAAAAAAAGCCAATATTAAACATCATTATTTTAAATGCTTTTCAGAATCGCCACACCTTTACTCTCCATCTACCTTTTAGAAGTGTTATGTTACATTTCACATTAAAAGGTCCAGTGTGGAGCTAAATTGTCTTTTTATCATCAAAAATCAAGTCTCGCTTCCATAAATGTGTAATTTACTGACGTCTGATCACAACTGCATCCAAGAAACTTTGTTTTAAAACTGACACATTTTTCAGGACGCCTACGTTGACATTAACGTGGATTATCTGGTTGGCTCACGTCTGCTCTGGCAGATTATTTTAACTGTAAAACTAAAGGGCACGGCACGTTCCGGAAACGTCCCCGACTAAATGAAATTTTCCTCAGCGTTGCCCTGCAGCGCTTTGGCCCGACGCCTGGCCAAGAAATCCGCGGGGACAAAAAGGTGAGTGGCTTGCTCTGCTGACTACCTCTGCTCCTTATTTCCGTTATTTCCCAGATTGTTGCTGTAATATACGGGTGGGGGAGGGGCGCGGGGCGGAGCAGGGTTACGGCCCAGTGCAGCGGTTGCCAATCTCCTCAGAGCAGCAGCTCACCCCCTGCCAGCACAGAAACATCAGCAGCTCCAGCTTATTGATTGGAAATGTCACATGAAGCCGTCTACATTAGAAAAAGGTCAATAAAAAATTAAGTAATTTCGGCTCGCCGGCCCCTAAATTCATTATCTACAGGAAACAAAGAGGATCAAAAGGTCAGCTGATTGCTTCAGCCACATTTTCCTCACCTTTATTTTCATGACATTTAAGTCAAACATGTACATTCCAGACAAAGTGGGTCCTCTTTAAGAACATTTGCATAAATTCTAACATGTTTAGTATATTTTTACACTTTAATTAATTTATGTAAAATAGGAACCAGGCCTTGTAATTATTTACATTTCCTTGTAAATGAGATTGTAGCCTGTGGCTAATTTCCATCTTTGGTCCCCAGGCAGGTAGATGGTATAACAGTAAAAAACACAACCATACACAGACAACTAACATTATATAAGAACAAGACAACATGAAACACGGAACAACAACAAATTAGAAAATAATCTAGTTCAGAAAATATCTGTAAGGGATTTCATCTCCTCACACTAGAATATGACACTTTGCACTCGTCTTCTTTGCATGAAAGACTTCTCAGATAATAGATAGATTTAGTTTGTACAACTTATCTGAAAGAATAAGAGGAAAAATGCTGTCACTAGAAAGCTGAGGAGTCTGCAGGTGCTAGGCAATGGAACTGGAGCATTATGGGAAGGTCTGTCCGGCTAGGATGTCCCATTTTAGCAGCCTACCATTTCAGAAAGCTGCTTCAGAGTGTGTGGACTACGTAGGACACATAGCCTACATAGTCCACACACTGAAGTGTCTCCAAAAGAGACACTGCTTTAGAGACAACAGGTAAACAAACATCGCCAAAACTACAAGCTAAAGTTTGAGCCCTTCAATTCAGGAAACCCAGACTGTTGCATCATACGTCTACAGATCAGAATAAGCTAGAAAAATGCTGGATGGTAAATATGTGACAGTCTGCAGCAACACAAAACAGGTTTAGGTTAGTATTAATACAGCAAATAGTTATTTACTGATCTGTCAAAGTTTGAAGAAATATTTCATGTCTAACCTTTAAATGGACAAACATGGAGAATTGTGACACGTCCTCTGGCCAGGGGTTTACTGTCTCTAAACGTTGCACTCAGCTTTGTTGGACAGCTTGGAAACGCTGCCCTTTAGATGTTTTCCCACAGTGAGTGGGGCACACTTAAATGCCAGCAGGCACAATACAAAGCTCTCACACTGACACACTTGAGTGGAATAAAGCCATCAGCATAAGTGTCATCAGCTGCACCTCTGATTTTCTCTTGGCCTTTCACTTGCAGCCTTTTCTCTTTTTCTTGCCATTTACACCTTTTACCTCCTGAAAGATTCAAATGGCATTTTTCAACAAAAGAATAAATAAATAAATGGAAATTATTTGAAAAGAATTCATTTGGCTGGCAAATGCCACAAAAGAAAAACACACAAAACACAACTGTGATTCATGGCTGATTTGATTCAAATGTTTAGTTCTGCTCAAGCATCATGTTCTGGGTTGTACCTCTACAGGAAAACCTCGGTCAAAGATGAATCTTATAAATTATCCATCGTAACTTTCAGTTTATGAATAAAAAAAGAAACCAATAAATCAACTCTGCAGTTCCCTGAATCTCCCTCACTGAAGGGCACTGGCCAGTACAAGGCCAGTTATTCCTCAGAGGACATTAGAAGACATCAGGCTCTCCAACTACCACTATAAAGGACAGCAAAAGACATCAGTCTGTCCAAATACCACCTCAGAAGACATTGGAAGACATCAGGCGCTCCAACTACCACTTCAGAAGACATTAGAAGACATCAATCTGTCCAACTACCACCTTAGCGACATTAGAAGACATTAAGCTGTCCAACTACCACCTCAGATGACATTAGAAGACATCAATCTGTCCAGCTCCCATCTCAGAAGACATCAGAAGACATCAGGCTCTCCAATGACTCAGTGGTGGCTGTCACCAGTCACTGCCTTTAATGCCACATTTAAAAGTAAAAGCCATCGTTGATGTTTGATTTTCCCAGCACAACCTCAACTTTATGATCTGGTAATTATCGTTTCTTTTAAGGTTTTCCTGGAGAAATTTGGCAGAAAATTCTGTTGGACGTCCACTCGTGTTCATTGGGATGCAGCCCTTCAGCTCCACGTGTTTTCTTTGCCCGACGTTGAGTTTCTCTCTGAAAGGCCACATCTTTCTCCGGGTTGCTTTGGTCAGCGTCCTCTTTAACAACAACGAATCCACCACAGGCAGTGTGCATGTCACTGCAGCTGGACATGTGTGGTTCCCATGGCAACCACACAGATGATTGCTTTAATTTACTGATATTATTATCTTTAATTTACAAAAACTTCTTAGGATGATATCAGAGAATACTTAAGCGTTCCACTCGAGCGAGCACAAGTAGCACCAGTTTGAGGGTTACGGTTCCACACAATTCATGGGTACGTCTGATAAACTTAAATATGAGCCGCCAAAAACTTCCACTCCTGCATTCATTCAATCTCCATCATTGGATTCCTTTACCATGAAAACATACCAACAGCATCTGGAATCATGCTTGTATCACCATTACTGTAAATAGTTATTTCCAAAAATCCATGTTTCCATAATGGTGGTTTTCTTCTGGATCTAGCTCCGAAGCGATTGAAGATGTATCTATTCCGTTGACAAACTACCAATTCAACAGAGTCTTGGCTACAGTTTGGTGCTAGTTGCATGTCTGTATCTTCATTTGTTACCTTTCAGCATTGAAAATTCCAGCGATTCCCTCATTTTTGTGTTCTGGATCATCGTATCCAGAATTTTCAATGGATCCGGATCAACTTTTGAAACATTCTTGAACTCATTGAGATCCTTTCTTGTCATTTTTTACCAAACACTCGGGCCATTTGTATGGAGTTATATGCAAAAATTCCCAAATTTGGCCAATCTTACAATGATAAAGAATCCTTCAAAACATTCCCGGATCCAGAATAGGGTTCCCACTCTTTTCTTTAAGTTGTTTTCCAGGACTTTTCCAGTACATTTTCAGGACTTTTCCAGCTGCTACAGTACGAGTCAACTTATCACATTATAGACTAATAACTTCCACCACAAGCTTTTGGAGACGTGTTCTGCAATTGTAGCTTATGTTTTTAACAGCGATGAAGGAAAGATGAAGCAGTTACAAAACAGAGGCGAAGCGTAGATAAAGCTGCAATAAAACGGCGGTGAAGCTGCAACGAAGCTGCGATGAAACGGCGACAAGATGGCAATGAGACGGTGACGTAGCAGTGACAAAACAGCAACAAAACGTGATGAACGTGATGAAATGTGATGAAACGGCGACAAAACAGTGATGAAACTGCAATGAAGCTGTGACAAAGCGGTGACGAAGCAGAGGGAGGAAAAATCATTTTCCAGGACAACTTAAGCTTTTCCAGGACATTTTAATCTTTTTCTCATTTTCCATGTGTTTTCCATGACTGGAAAAATGTTCCATCATTTCCAGGTTTTCCATGACGTGTCGGAACCCTGCAGAAGGTGATTCAGATCACCACCAAAATTTTATGGGTTCGTCCTTGGGCTGAGGTCACACGGCTGGTGGAAATTTTAGGTCAGTCTGTCCAGAACTTTTTCAGTAAAGCTGCTGACAGACAGACAGACAGACAGAGAAACAAACCAACACAACCAAAAACATAACCTCCTTGGCGGAGGTTATGATGATACTCATTTTTCTGCAGCCTGGTGACAGAAAAAGACTCCCCAAGGTTTAATGTCCCCAAGTTGTCCTCTTGTAGAGAAGACCTACATTCTTATTCCTGTTCTTATTACTCTTTGTGCTCTTGTTTGGTGCAATAAACTTGATATCTGCAGATGGACTTCTTTCTCCAGACTGTCGGGAAACGGCAGCGCACAGAAAACTGCTTTAAACCGGATCCTGGTGCAAAGTTCTGTCCATCCTTTCCCTGAATCTCCACATGCTGACAGTCATTGCTGTATTTGTAAATCCTGCCGTCCATCTCGTTCTGTGTGCACGTGCACCTCCCTCTCCACCCCTGCATGGTGGTGCATGGCCCTGCACTGTGTGCACAGCTAACAGCTCCAGTGAAAACTTGTCAGTCAGCGGATTCCCTGAGTCCCTCCTCCATAACACAGCAGCAGCAGAGTTCAACCCCGAGCCTCTCGGCTCAGATCTCTGACTCCCACGAGTCTCCACCACACACACTTCTCTACTCAACCTACTTCTTCTGCACTGAGCTAAAAAATGTACTTCATATATGTGTGAAGATTCTTACATCTTGTGCTATGCACATGCAGAGTCGAAGGGAACTGTGAAAACCAGGGGATTTATGGGATTCTTCAGCAGCAACCTGAAAGAAATCATTTCTAACAATCAGTCACCAGCTCAGGGAAAGCTAATGGTTCCCGTAAAGATAACCACAGACCCCAAACAGGGACCAGACTGTGTCATCCAGCCTGACTCACTCATTCGTCCACCAGAAATGTCCATATTTGTCCTCACAAGGTGAAAGTTCAAGGATACGTTCACAAGGCCACGATCAGAAGAGAAGATGCAAAAGTCTCGTCTTTACCTTTTTATCCGCGTTTACATGTGTGTCGTCATGAAGAAACCTCTAGCATACGAGGATGCAAGAGTGTGTGGAATTTGATTGGATCTGCACGCCAGACCGTTAGCTGGTGCTGTGATAGAACTCCACCATGTCCATGCGCATGCGTAAAATCTACCTTAGATCCACTGATTTACGTAGTCCAACAATGTTGTTTTTCCTGTTTATGTGTGACGTCAACGCCCATGCGACGTGAACATGCATGAGCAGGTCCATTATCATTTTTGCGTTTTGGGCCGTGCAGACGAGAACGCAACAGCATCTTCAGGAATTCCACTTTGGAATGAGTCTTCAGATTTCTACGTCTTCAATATAACGAATAATAAAAACGAAGTTGCCGTGTGAACGAAAGGCCCTTCCTTTGAAATATTTTGTTATTTCGTCCTTGTGTGAACGGCCCCTAAGTGAACGTATTTTATTTCACCATCATATAAGTGCAGGATGCAACACAATACAATAAGATACAATGTGATGCGATCAAGCGCCAACTATGAGGCCACCTGGAAGAAGTAATTTTTTGTAATTCTTCCTTGATCCACTAGGGGCTCCAAAACAGAGCAAATCCCCATCGACTCCCATGTTACAAAACGCCAACTTCACAGAAGAAACAAACATGTTTACAGCAGAAACAAACATGTTTACAGCAGAAATAAACATGTTTACAGCCTGGTTCAAACATCATTTTAGGTTTAATAGGTCAAGTTTACCTTCATGTCAACTGTGAGGGGGGTGAATTTTTTCATAACTCATCCGTTCAGATGTCATTTAATCTTGCAATTACACATAATTAAGGGCCTGCCGACTGGTGGCTAGCAGTTAGCTCCTTCTTTGCTCTCAGTAAGGTCTCAGTTTGTAGCAGAGCAGCACAACGGCGGTTTTTAGTCAGATAATAGCAAGTCTAAGCGTGTCTTACCTTTACCCAAACAGCACCCCAGCACAGAGGATCCCTCCGCCCTCCGATAACCAGGTGCTGTCACTATCTTCGGACAGCGTGAGGAGAACATTCAGGAGGATCAACGGCAGGAAAGCCCCCGTTCCCAACGAGATTCCTGGTCGCGTCTTGAGAGACTGTGCTGTGGAGCTCACGGCTGCTTCACTGACATCTTTAACATCTCGCTGAGACAAGCTGTCGTCCCGACGTGCCTCAAAGCCCCCACCATCATCCCAGTACCGGAGAGGTCGTCCCCCACCTGCCACAACGAGTACTGCCCCGTCGTGCTCACCCCCATCATCATGAAGTGCTACGAGCGGCTAGTCGTGCACCACATCAGGACCCCCCGCCCTGCCCCACTATGGACCCCTACCAGTTTGCATATTGGTCTAACCGCTTGACCGACAGTGCCATCTCCACCGCCCTCCACTCAGCCCCCACCCACCTGGAGACCAAGGACTCACATGTCAGAATGCTTTTCATGGACTTCAGCTCAGCATTCAACACCTCCAACCTCTTCAGTAAGTTTAAAGATGACACGACCGTGGTGGGTCTGATCAACAACGATGAGACAGACTACAGCAGTGAGGTGATCCGCCTGGTCACGTGGTGCAAGTCTGCGCCTCATCCTGCTGCAGTATCACCGTGTGGTACGGAGTCCGCATCTCATCCTGCTGCAGCGTCATCGTGTGGTACGGAGCCTGCACCTCATCCTGCTGCAGCATCGCCGTGTGGTACGGAGCCTGCACCTCATCCTGCTGCAGCATCGCCGTGTGGTACGGAGCCTGCACCTCATCCTGCTGCAGCATCGCCGTGTGGTACGGAGCCTGCACCTCATCCTGCTGCAGCATCACCGTGCGGTACGGAATCTGCACCTCATCCTGCTGCAGTATCACCGTGTAGTACGGAGCCTGCACCTCATCCTGCTGCAGTATCACCGTGTAGTACGGAGCCTGCACCTCATCCTGCTGCAGCATCACCGTGTGGTACGGAGTCTGCACCTCATCCTGCTGCAGCATCACCGTGTGGTACGGAGCCTGCACCTCATCCTGCTGCAGCATCACCGTGCGGTACGGAGCCTGCACCTCATCCTGCTGCAGCATCACCGTGCGGTACGGAGTCTGCACCTCATCCTGCTGCAGCATCACCGTGCGGTACGGAGTCTGCACCTCATCCTGCTGCAGCATCACCGTGCGGTACGGAGTCTGCACCTCATCCTGCTGCAGCATCACCGTGCGGTACGGAGTCTGCACCTCATCCTGCTGCAGCATCACCGTGTGGTACGGAGTCTGCACCTCATCCTGCTGCAGCATCACCGTGTGGTACGGAGTCTGCACCTCATCCTGCTGCAGCATCACCGTGCGGTACGGAGTCTGCACCTCATCCTGCTGCAGCATCACCGTGTGGTACGGAGCCTGCACCTCATCCTGCTGCAGCGTCACCGTGTGGTACGGAGCCTGCACCTCATCCTGCTGCAGCGTCACCGTGTGGTACGGAGCCTGCACCTCATCCTGCTGCAGCATCACCGTGCGGTACGGAGCCTGCACCTCATCCTGCTGCAGCATCACCGTGTGGTACGGAGCCTGCACCTCATCCTGCTGCAGCATCACCGTGTGGTACGGAGCCTGCACCTCATCCTGCTGCAGCGTCACCGTGTGGTACGGAGTCTGCACCTCATCCTGCTGCAGCATCACCGTGTGGTACGGAGTCTGCACCTCATCCTGCTGCAGCATCACCGTGTGGTACGGAGCCTGCACCTCATCCTGCTGCAGCGTCACCGTGCGGTACGGAGCCTGCACCTCATCCTGCTGCAGCGTCACCGTGTGGTACGGAGCACCTCATCCTGCTGCAGCGTCACCGTGCGGTACGGAGCCTGCACCTCATCCTGCTGCAGCGTCACCGTGCGGTACGGAGTCTGCACCCTCAAGTCCTTCCGGTTCAGTGTGTTATGTTGTTTGTCTGTTGTTTGTCTGATCTTGGACGGATTGTGCTGAAAGTCATCTCGTTGAACTGGTACGCTGGTTACGATGACAATAAAGGCATTCTGATTCTATACAATATGATACAATACAATACAGTGCGATGTGATACAATACAAAATGATGCAATGCAATACAATATTTTACAATATGATATGATGGGATGCGATTTGATACGATATGGACCAATACGATACTATATGATACAATCCAAAATACTATACAATACAATATTATTCAATACAATACTACATAATACGATACAGTATGAAAGAACGAGATCGCGGGTACAAGCGGCCGAAATGGGTTTCCTCCGCAGGGGGGCCGGGCTCTCCCGTAGAGATAAGGGGAGGAGCTCGGTCATCTGGGAGGGACTCAAAGTAGAGCCGCTGCTCCTCCGTATAGAGAGGAGCCAGATGAGGAGGCTCGAGCATCTGGTCAGGATGCCTCCTGGACGCCTCCCTGGGGAGGAGTTCCAGGCATGTCCCACCGGGACGAGGCCCCGTGGGAGATCCAAGACACCCTGGAGGGACTACGTCTCCCGGCTCGCCTAGGAACACCTCGGGATCCCCCCAGGTGAGCTGGTGGATGTTGCCGGGGTGAGGGAAGTCTGGGCTTCCCTGCTGAGGCAGCTGCCCCCACATCCTGATCCCGGATAAGCGGAAGAAGACCATTCAGTACGGTATGATATTATATGATATGATACTGTATGATACGACACAATATCATACAATACAATATTATACAATACGATACAACACAATACAACACCATATGATACAATATGATACGATGTGAAACGATACACTTTAATTTAATTTTATTTTATTTTAGATAATTGATTTGAATTGAATTCCATTCAGGAAATTTGTCTTGGACTCCAATCTGTACAAATAAAAAGTGCTGTACTTGCTACAGTAGGAAGATGCAGCCTGCGGCAGTTCTACTTGCTCCACCACTACACCACAGCTCGGGGCAACAAGCATCCTGCTGCAATATCCTTTAAACCCGAGAAAACAGCTTCTCTCCCATAACATGGAAGCAGGCTGTGATCCATCACACATGGATGGTCAGCAGCACTGGTGAGAGGCAGAATTTCAAACAGTAAAAGACGAGTACAGGGGGAAAGGCTGAGAAGTATTGAGCTTTCACATATGGAGGCAAAGCCTGGAAAACAAAGTAAGGCTAAAGACAAAGAAACAATGTTGGAACGCAACACTGCAGCACAAAGAAAATTATTCATGAGCTTGGATCTGAATTCATATACCGTAGACCGATGGGATCACTGGTAGACGTATGTATGGTGGTGTGTGCGGTGGAAACGGGTGAGAAAGCAGGATCAGTGCCTGGTTGGAAGCTGACATTTAGAAAATGTTGAAGCCACCAGTTTGCCTTTGGTCACACTCAGAAAGTGAAGCTCTATAAAGCATCCGAACATTCGTTTATCTGAGTTTTATCTTCAGAAATATTTCCGTCCAGCTTTTATGTGCAGACAGAGAAGAGAGAGGACTGACAGAAAGGTATAAATTTATATGAAGCAGAACCTTTTTAACAGTCTCTGTCCCCGTATTACAGTTTAAAGCTGCTTCACTGGGGATTTTCCAACAGTCCATCAGCAGCACCTGGACGGCTGCCTCCCTTAAACACAGACTAGATAAGGGGGCCGTCCACACGGCGCCGAATTACAGCAAAACCGCCAGAAAAAGTCAGAAATCTGCCCTATAATCCACACGAAACAAAGGATTAGCCTCCTGAAACCGGGTTCCAAGGTGGAAAGGTTTGAAACGGGGGGGGGGGCAATATCGTATCGTTTGTAATAATACCGGTAGTTTTTTTTGACACCGGTAGAAAATGTAATATCGTGATAACACATGATCACACATTGTCGGCCTGATGAAGTCATTCAATCACACCTCAACCCTGCAGCATCTGTTTCCCCATCACTGACTGAGTCGTGACGGCTATATTGTTCGTGCCACACAATCCCGGGAAGTAAATCATTTTACATGGACGTCAAAATTTGCTAACTGAAGCTGTATTGCTGCCTCACCGAGAGGATGAGCGGTCAGAAATCTGTGCTGCACGTGAACGAAGCGGCGACGGGGAGAGAGGCAGAACCCACAGGCAGGTAAACTTCTCCAGCATCTGACAAGCTGATTACGTGTGGAGTCCAGGAGGACGGACATCTGTGTGCTCTGAAGAATCACAGAACGCCCGGTACTCCAGGGTGGCCGGCAGCCGACCGGGTCTGGCTCAGTTCCAGCAGCGTCCCGGGTCTGGCCCGACCGGGTCTGGCTCAGTTCCAGCAGTGTCACGGGTTTGTCCCGACCTTCGACGTCAACTCTTACCAGCCTTTAACGTAACGAGTGAAATGTGGAGCTTCCATGAGTGCGGAGATCCACAGGAAAACAAATGATTAAAACGACCGTGATCTGCTCCAGAGGCCACGCTGGACACAGGCTGGGTGGGAACTGACGGATGAAGCTACTAAATGCTGCTAAATGTTTAGCAACAGGGCAGCTAGCAGCACAAGTTCATGTTAACGTTAGCAGCGTCCAAGAAGTGAGTGGAGCTACATGTGAAGATGATGGACAGAGATGAAGGTGGACGTTCCACATACATGAATGGTTAGTAAGATAAAGGAAGAAATAGAACTAGCTTACTAGCGTGGGCTGCTGTTTATTTCATTCAAGTTGCATTTTACATCTATACCCAGTTTGTGTTGCTCATTATAAATTAAATGAAATGATGATTAAAGTAGTTAAAATGGCTAAACTTGAAACATTTTATCTGTAAAATGCCACATGCAGCAGTAATATTAACACATATGTGTAATAATGTTAATAAACCATGACGCAGTCTGGAACTGTAAGACTGTAAGATATGCAATAAGACATCAATATCGTCTGTGATATCGTCATCGAGGTATTTTGGAAAATATATCGTGATATCATTTTTTGGTAATATCACCCACCCCTAATTTGAAACCTCGACTGGTTTGTGTTTTATGGGGACGGCGTAACTGCGCAAGGGCGGAGTTGACATCAGTGTGACAATGTGCGTTGGTCTCGTTCACAAAAACAATAAAGTTCATTGAAAGAAAACTCACAACATGAATGGCGTCGGTGAGCGACTGTTTTCAACCGTGTGGAAAACTTCAGCGTTTGCCTCGTAAATCCTCGGCCATCCTTCCCTTTCTGCTCTTCCTTCGCTGATTTCCAGCGACACGCGGTGAGTCTTTATTTGTGCATGCGCTGTGTCTTGTTCTAGGTTTGGAGTGTCACGCTTTCATCATCATAGCGCCCCCCACAGCCCTGTAGGATGTACTACAGCGGTTTCATGGGGGTGAAACCTTTCCCCGGATTTCTGCCATCAGTTTCACACCTGAACCGGCTTCAGCTCCATGTGGACGAGGCCAAGATGAAGTACTGATAAAACCAGCGACTCAGACGGTGATGCTGTTAGTGCTTTCATCATTTACTCAGAAAAATCTGTATGTCAGGGTTCCCACACGTCCTGGAAAACCTGGAAAATGATTTTTCCAGTCATGGAAAACACATGGAAAATGAGAAAAAGCTTAAACTGTCCTGGAAAATGATTTTTCCTCCCTCTGCTTCGTCTCCGCTTCGTCACTGTACAAAATCTAAGCTCCAATTGTAGAAACTTCTCCAAAAGCTCGGGGTGGAAGTTATTAGTCTATGTTGGGATAACTTGACTCAGACTGTAGCAGCTGGAAAATTCCTGAAAATGTCCTGGAAAAGTCCTGGAAAACAACTTCTAGAAAACAGTGGGAAGCCTCGTATGTGCTTCATAAACGTGTAAATGCTGTATAAGTTTCATGGCAGCAGCTAAATGGGAGTGCAGGTGACAACCAGGTGACCTGAGGCTGCTCTCTTATTGGTCAAGCTCCTCCCTGACATGCAGTTCTCTGTGTCCCTGACCAATCAGCATTGTTAGGCTCGTTGTTTATCCAATGGGATTGATTCTTCACCTGCCAATCAAAATCACAAAGCCTGCTGTCCAAATGAAAGATGAACAAACGGCTGCCAGACAAACTCCAGCAGAAAATGGAGAAATAAGGAGGATAAATGAGCTCGGCCTCAGAACGAGCAAGTTTGAAAAACTCCCACGACAAAGTGACGGAGGACGGAGTTAGACCCGAGGCTGCGGATCAGAAAGACTTTCATCCTCATTACGGCATCATGGAATGTATGTTCTGCATGGAAACTGGAAAAAAATCACAATTAGAAATATGTCATACGAAGAGTGAAGAATCATGATAATGATTTTAAAAAATGATACAAACAATTATCTACGCTTAAATGAAATGAAATTTCACTTTATTTTACGAAATGAATTATCTAAACTAAACTAAAATAAGATAAAGGTATTTTGGCCATAACTTGATAAAAATGAATCTCAGTACTAACAATAATATACTCTTAAATCAAATTAAATTAAATTGAATTAAATTAATTGTCTAAAATAAAATAAAGGTTATTTAGCCATATTTTGATAATTTGATCTCAGTACAATTATCTCCTTTTAAATTAAATTAAATTCAGTTCAATTCAATTCAATTATCTAAAAATAAAATAAAATAAAGGTAAGTTGGCCATACCTTCATAATTTGATCACAATACTAACAATTATCTACTATTAAATTCAATTCAGTTCAATTCAATATAATTCAATTCAATTATCTAAAATAAAAATTAAATTAAATTAAATTAAATTAAATTAAATTAGATTAAGGTAACTTGGCCATACCTTGATAATTCAAGGTATGCCTCAGTTCTAACATTATTCAACTTTTAAATCAAATTAATCAAATTCAATTAAATTCAATTAAGGTAATTTAGCCATAACTTGATAATCTGACTCTTGGTACTAAACCATGGGGGGAATTTAAATCACCTATCTGGACTGGTTAGGGCGGACAGGAGAGGGAATTCAACAACGTACCATTTAACCAGGCCAACCCTGGTCCTGGAGTGTCCTGCATGTTTTCATGTGTCCCTGCTGCAGGTCTGAGCATAGATATCCATATAACACCAGATGCGTCCCCTCACTGTTGGTCAGTGGAGTCAAACGTCCTCACTGGCGGCCGTCGTACCGTCACCCACTCATAACATCGCTTGAATGCTACATGTACTGTATGTACCATGTATTTTTAAACAACCACAACTTCCTCAATATTCTGCTGATTATCAAACAGGTTTGTTTGTTATAAAAGTCAGAGATGTACAGTCGTCCTCAAAATGATTCCTCCAATTAAAGAAAGAAAGAAAATAATATCAGTGAAATAAGATGAAATTGACTAGATTGACAAAAGTAATAATAAATAAAAATTCTATGACAATCATGACAATGATTTTGAATCGTGATTCAACAGAAATGTTAAAAACAAACACACAAAAAATAAAACAAGTAAACAAGCATGATGGGGCTCCGAAGCTACACTTTGAGACAGTCACTGCAATCAGGCGTTTTCTGTAACGTATGCTCTAATGTGTCTGGGACAGTTTTCTTTGTTTTAAAATGATTATTTCCAGCCACAATTCAAAAGCATTAATTTCCCTAAATTATAATTTTGTAAATTCTTATTTATTGGTAGTTTCTTTAGTTTCTCGTTATTTGAATCACTTTCGTGAATTTAGCGTTTTCTTTAATTGGAAGGTATGAATAATTTTGAGGACGACTGTTCATGCACCATTAAATCATGCTAGCATGCTAACATGTTAAAATGCCTGTGGATGTAGTGAAATGCTGAATGTCCTCCCCTCCTCCCTACCTGAGTGTGAATACGACCCTCATCCTCCCCCTGCCTCCTGCCGTACCTCGCCACCTCCGTGCGACTCTCGGGCTCATCCTGACGTGGGGACCGGCTTCGTGCATGAATAAACCATGAGCGCGCGTCCTGCAGGTTCTTCTGGCTGCCTGACACGTCTGGATGGATTTTTCCTATCATTTCATACATCTGTTCATTTTTCTAGCGATCTCCAGTCCATCTCCTTCTCTTTTCTTATCCCCCTCCCTCGTCTCCCTCTCCTCTGACTTCAGATGAGTTGGCTGCCTCCCCGAGAGATTCCTCTCCTCCCCACAGGTCTCTGTGATTGAACTCAGAAAGCTCAGAAGTTACGATTCGATTGGCTGTGACCTGAGCGGGGAGCGTGCACGCCATCGTTATATCGTTACATGAGAGGAGCCGGATGATGCAGCCGTGGACGGATGGCATTGTGATCCTAATCATCCTAATGCCCCCCAGCACCGAGAGCAGGGTATCAAACCAGATCAGGGTAATGGAGTGGAAGGCTGATTGAGATTTCAGTAAATTAATGAGGCCTCAGGAGAGGGCTGGTGAGGGAGGTGTTCTGGATCGCTGGCTCTGAGAGACGGGTGGGTGTGGGTGAGGTGGGGGGTGAGGCCTGGATGCACCAGCGACAGGACAAAGTTGTGATCAGGTGAATCCATCCTCACCTCCAGCTCCTCAGAGAGCATGCAGCGTTTGCAGACCTGCTGACGTGACAGCTGCAGGATGCATCGCCATGGAACCGTGGGAAATGTTAGGGAAGCTTTCCCACAGTAAAGTGTGTTGTTGGGCTGTATATCCTGTGTGCAGATGTGGAACAACAGTGCGAACACAGCAAACGCGATTTGGGCGTCAGGTTTACAAAGTCAACGGCCGACGCGTGCCAAGGAGGCGGCGAAAGCCCTGCGGGGCGTCGAGGAGGCAGCGAAAGCCCTGCGGCGCGCCGAGGAGGCGGCAAAAGCCCTGCGGGGACGCAAGGAGGCGGCCAAAGCCCTGCGGGGCGTCGAGGAGGCGGCGAAAGCCCTGCGGGGCGTCGAGGAGGCAGCAAAAGCCCTGCGGGGCGCCGAGGAGGCGGTGAAAGCCCTGCGGGGCGCCGAGGAGGCGGTGAAAGCCCTGCGACGCGCCAAGGAGGCGGCGAAAGCCCTGCGGGGCGTCGAGGAGGCGGCGAAAGCCCTGCGGGGCGTCGAGGAGGCAGCGAAAGCCCTGCGGGGCGTCAAGGAGGCGGCCAAAGCCCTGCGGGGCGTCGAGGAGACGGCCAAAGCCCTGCGGCGTGTCAAGGAGGCGGCGAAAGCCCTGCGGGGCGTCGAGGAGACGGCCAAAGCCCTGCGGCGCGTCAAGGAGGCGGCGAAAGCCCTGCGGGGCGTTGAGGAGACGGAGAAAGCCCTGCGGCGCGTCAAGGAGGCGGCGAAAGCCCTGCGGCGCGCCGAGGAGGCGGCAAACGCTGCGGCGCGTCAAGGAGGCGGCGAAAGCCCTGCGGCGCGCCGAGGAGGCGGCGAAAGCCCTGCGGCGCGCCGAGGAGGCGGCGAAAGCCCTGCGGGGCGTCGAGGAGGCGGCAAAAGCCCTGCGGGGCGTCGAGGAGGCGGCAAAAGCCCTGCGGGGACGCAAGGAGGCGGCAAAAGCCCTGCGGCGCGCCGAGGAGGCGGGGAAAGCCCTGCGGGGCGTCCAGGAGGCGGCAAAAGCCCTGCGGGGCGATGAGGAGGCGATGAAAGCCCTGCTGCGCGTCGAGGAGGCGGCGAAAGCCCTGCTGCGCATCGAGGAGGCAGCGAAAGCCCTGCGGCGCGTCTAGAGGCGTTTCGCGCTTCAAGTTTTGAGATTTTGAGCTTTCGATACGCATCAAGGGCGGCAGACACCGGAGTTGGAACTTCTGAACTTTGGCGTCAACCAATCAGAGCGACTCAATGTCATGACGCAGACACAGGACGGGAACACCAGGAAGAACCAGGGAATGTCCTCTCCCTGAAGTCAGAGGAGGATAAACTGTGATCTGCATCCGGTCCCGGTGTCGTATTTACTGGGCTGATAATGCTGCCCCGCATCGGCAAGGATGCCCCCAAGGGGTGGCCAGTGCCCCCCTGAACAAAAAGCTGGCCATCCCTGCAAAAATTATATTTTTTTCATTTATATAAACTTTTATGTAATATTTACAAGGTGCAGCTTTGCTTATATTTGAATGTCAAAATCTTTATAAGCTAATAAGAATAAAATAAATAAAAATCTTACACTAGAACCACCATTTTCTGCCATCGCTCCTCTGCCGGTTTATCACTCCTAATTCACTCGGCCTTTCTTATGTAAATTAATCCATGAAGGCTCCACCCAGAACTGCCCCGACCAGGTTCTAATGCCCCTTTCACATCAGCACCTACTCAGCCCGGCCCTCATTGGCCGACACCACACCGCCCCGTTTAGTCTGTTCACATTACAACTTCAGCTCTGGTTTCAGTGAGTGTGGTCGTCATGGTGAAGTTTTGTGAAGTAATTTGTTTGGGACACACACACACACACTGAACTGCTTATTACACACAAAAACAAATCCTGGCCACTCATAAAATAAGTATTTGTTTTCTTTTTGTTTGCAAGAAGCAAAGCTTTTTGCCAGTTGAACAAGTGAAATTTTCTTATAAGATTTCTTGAAATAAGATGCATTTGTCTTAAAACAAGTTCCTATCTCACTGAAATGTTTCTCTTTCGGTGATTTTGTCTTATTTTGAATGTGATGAGATATTTTCCCTAGATGTTCCTCGTTCCTCGAATATTTCCTTCCGACGTTCCCTAGCTTTGTTTATCACATAAAGCCGAGCCGCTCTGTCTCCTGCATCTGTCATGGTGCAGACAGACGTGACAGGAAAAATGGAATGGAGGGGCTCCTCCTGATGCACTCAACGCACGCCGGGGGCATCTTGAGGCTGGAAATCAAGCATTTGACTTTTTGACGACCCAACGTCCAACTTTGGGCGTCTGGCGCGTTTTTAACGCCATATCACGTTTGGTGTGGACGCAGCGTGAAGGTGGAGCGCTCACTACAGGTTACGGCTAGTAAACAGCAGCTGCTCATCAAACTTGTGGGGCCAAAAAACTGTAAAAACAGAAGTTGAGGAACTCTCAACTTGCTGGTACATATTTTAATTCAAGTGAATTCAGTTTAATTAAAATATGTACCAGCAAGTTGAGAGTTCCTTCTTATGTTTTTATAAAGTAGATATTTTTTGCTGTTTAACTAAGTTGTATTCATTTTAATGACTCTATATTCATCCTTACTATTAAAAGTAGAATCCAGAGTTTTTCCCCCCATTTCTGTTTGTACACTGCAAAAACTCAAATCTTACCATGTATATTTTTCTAATTTCTAGTCAAAAAAAGGTACAATGTAAAAAAAAAAAAAATCAAAGGTCAATGACAGAAAAATGTAATATATGATTCAAAACTATGTTTCTATTGATGTGTTATCGCTGCACTAGAACAGCTGTTATATGTTTATTTTCTCAGTGAGTCATTTATATCTACTTGCTGTGCACATATAGAGGCTGCCATATTTGTTCCACCATTTCTACTATGGTGTCCCTGAATGGACAATAGAATGTGTACGAAGTAAGAAACCACTGAACTTTCAAACTGCCGTACCAGCTTTGTTTAATGGGAGTTAGAGACTGTTTGGGATCAGTAATGCCTTAAAAGACATTAAAATAGTTCCTCATAGTCCAGTCAAAGCTACACCTGAGACCACTGATCCATTCACACATGAAAACATATTTATGTCTGGGAGAATTTGTTACTAACAGCCACCATAGTTTCACTACAGTGCTGGATTATGAAGTCATTTGAAAGAAAACATCTTGTCTTGCAATACCCATCTTTACCTCTAGATGTGAGTAACTCTTACAGACTGTACCTTTAAGGCTATGCATCTTATTCCAAGAAATCTTCTCAAGAAAAGATGCACGTTCCATTGGCATAATTTTTTTTGCTTGTAATAAGCCAAAAAATGCCCACTCAGGACACTTGGATTACATTGGACGAGCAGTATGGAGGAATACTGACAAGTTTTTGTGGACTTTTATGGACCTTTTTGGTTCAGCTGCTGGTGAACTCCATTATATGAAAGTTGGGGGGGGGAAATGAAAACCTGTCCGATCTCCGGCTGCATTTGAGATATTAAAAAGTGCTCCAGAGTCTTGCTCAGCATGAGGGTGAGGAGAAGATGAAGGAACACCATTCTGTGGGTGTACTATTCCTTTACGTTATTAAAGCAAATGTGTGTTAAATTAAAAATGAAGCCAAAGACAAAGAAAGAAGTAATTTGAAATGATATGTAGATCATTCTTGACAATAAAAGTTCTGTGTGCACCTTTCCGACAGTCTAAAGCAGCAAACAGAAGATGATAAAAACAAAAGAGAAGACATTTATGACTACAGGCAAAGCAGAGTCGTGTTTCTGAGTCGGAAGACAACTCTCTGGTCTCCGTGTAAATGTCAAACTCTCATCCTCCCTGGAATGACCCTGAATCACCAGCAGGTCAGAGCCGAGCGTAAGACTCACCCTGCTGACTCCATTATCTCGCCTGGGGCACCGGCTGCAGAGAGAGACTCCAGGCCCAGATGTGCTGCACTCAGAGGATTAAAATCCCATCATAAACTTGTCCCAGAAAAGACAGGTTATGCTTCTTCATTTAATACCTTGATATTAAGCCAAAATCCTATCAGCGGACAGAAGAGAGCAGATTTCACATTAATCCTGGTAATTCCACATATAAAGAAAAACTTTTCCAATACCAGAAACTTGGTTGCTCTGGCTGGGAAGTTAACAGCTACGCTGAAATGTAATGCAGCATTAAGTCATATTATCAGGGCTGCAGTTTCAGACATAATGGCAGGGCTGGACTCTTATCCAAGTACTGCTAAATCTCTTTCACTATTCAAGCATTTGCACAGGCTTCGCAAAAGATACAGGCTGAAACAGCCTGATCTAAAATCATTAGACAATCTACATCTGCACCTCAGTTCTATAAGAAATAAACCAGGAACAGTCTAGTGGAAATAAGTCAGACGGTTACCAAACATGAAGTCATGTAAGCTATAGTTTTCTAAGGGGAAAAAGTCAGTGCTTGGACGTAAGTGAGGTTAGTGCCAGGACACATCTGGATAGGGATGGGAGGTAACTCAATTTGTCATTTTTGATCAATACTAGTGGTACATTTTCAATAATACCGATACATTTTCTCCCTTAAAAGTAAGTCACAATTGTCCTGTTTGCATTAATATTTTGAATAAAAGGGTAATATTAGATATAAGTTAAACATGAGAACAGAAGTACTAGAAATAAATACTTTTAAGACAATAATAAATTATATTGATGAGTAAATTAAACAAAAATGAGATAAAAATAAATGTTCCGATGATCAAATAACTAAAGTACTAAATGTTAATGTGTGAATGTAAACTAAATGTAACACAGAAGCTAGAATCTGATAGGCTACCACCATCATGTGATACAGAAGCTAGAATCTGATAGGCTACCACCATCATGTGTTACAGAAGCTAGAATCTGATAGGCTACCACCATCATGAGATACAGAAGCTAGAATCTGATAGGCTACCACCATCATGTGGTACAGAAGCTAGAATCTGATAGGCTACCACCATCATGTGACACAGAAGCTAGAATCTGATAGGCTACCACCATCATGTGGTACAGAAGCTAGAATCTGATAGGCTACCACCATCATGTGGCACAGAAGCTAGAATCTGATAGGCTACCACCATCATGTGACACAGAAGCTAGAAACTGATAGGCTACCACCATCATGTGATACAGAAGCTAGAATCTGATAGGCTACCACCATCATGTGATACAGAAGCTAGAATCTGATAGGCTACCACCATCATGTGATACAGAAGCTAAAATCTGATAGGCTACCACCATCATGTGATACAGAAGCTAGAATCTGATAGGCTACCACCATCATGTGACACCGAAGCTAGAATCTGATAGGCTACCACCATCATGAGATACAGAAGCTAGAATCTGATAGGCTACCACCATCATGTGTTGCAGAAGCTAGAATCTGATAGGCTACTACCATCATGTGGTACAGAAGCTAGAATCTGATAGGCTACCACCATCATGTGATACAGAAGCTAGAATCTGATAGGCTACCACCATCATGTGGTACAGAAGCTAGAATCTGATAGGCTACCACCATCATGTGGCACAGAAGCTAGAATCTGATAGGCTACCACCATCATGTGACACAGAAGCTAGAATCTGATAGGCTACCACCATCATGTGATACAGAAGCTAGAATCTGATAGGCTACCACCATCATGTGATACAGAAGCTAGAATCTGATAGGCTACCACCATCATGTGATACAGAAGCTAGAATCTGATAGGCTACCACCATCATGAGATACAGAAGCTAGAATCTGATAGGCTACCACCATCATGTGTTACAGAAGCTAGAATCTGATAGGCTACCACCATCATGTGTTGCAGAAGCTAGAATCTGATAGGCTACTACCATCATGTGGTACAGAAGCTAGAATCTGATAGGCTACCACCATCATGAGATACAGAAGCTAGAATCTGATAGGCTACCACCATCATGTGATACAGAAGCTAGAATCTGATAGGCTACCACCATCATGTGACATAGAAGCTAGAATCTGGCTGCTTTCACACATCCCCTGTGTTCAGATTCAGGATCTACGTACTTCTAAGGACGCGTCCTACCCAGTCTTCCTTAGACAGTGTAAGCCGGAAGTAACAGGCTGTTAAATTGGGGCGCTATTGCCTTCTTGGCATCTCTCTCTTTGCCTAACAACTGTGACAGCGCTAAACCAAATCAAAATAGAGCTCCAAAACCCCAGCCTTATCATTGTTCTGCTCATTTTAGAGGAGTTACAGCAGCTTTTCAGTCACCGGCGGGGTTTTTTTTATTCCTCTGGCCGAGAGAAAATCAAATCTAGGTAAATTTATTTTGTAAAGTTTACAAGAAAGTTTACAAGTAAGGCCACATTTGTAGGCTGCATTTGAAGGAATCTGGACAGACTTGAACGCATCACTGTGATGTAAGCTGTCTTCAGGTCCTGCCTTAGAGGGACGTAGCCCTTACATTTGGACACAGCCATCATTTTATTGCCTATAACTCTCAGAATTGGGAACAATCTGTACAGTGGTATCGAGATACTCAAAAAGTACTGAATCCCATATTTTGTGTGGTTGGTATCAAAGTATTGACTCCAGGGTATCGATGTCCCCTTCCCTAAAGGTGGTTCAGCAGGACATTACTCCCACTTTCAGCATCTTCACAGACATTTAATATCTGTACTATTTTCTTTTTTTTGTTGTTTTCTTTTTTTCCTTTATTTAATTTCTGTATTATGCTGTGCAAATAATTTTTTCGTAATAATCAGGAAGCCTAGTGGCACTTGCGTAGCCAGAGTACAGTATGAATGAATGAATGAACAAACAAACAAACAAACGAACGAACGAACGAATGGACGGACGGAAGAATGGACGAACGAACGAATGGTCAAATGAATGAATGAATGAACCAATTTTGAAACTCTACTAGTTACCATTGTTTCCATACTCCTAACATCACAAAGTGTGAGAATACCGTAACATTTAGCAATGAAATATCACAAAACTTAAAGGTCCAGTGTGTAAGGTTTACTGCCATCTAGTGGTAAAGATGAGTACTGCACTGTAGTGAATGTACGGTGGCCGTGAGCGGCCAAACTTCTTCCAGACATAAAATGTTTTCATGTGTGAGTGGATCCAGTGATGACAGCATTACAGGTAGCTACAGGTGCACTGTCTTCTTCTATGCTGCTTTAAGGCGTTACTTCTCCCAAATGGCGCTCTAGCTCTAGAGTTGTTTGTCCATTCAGAGATACCGTAGTAAATTGGTGCATGTATGTGGAGCTGCGAGAGATAGAAATGTTCATTCTGAGAGTAAAAACATAAGTTATTTTCGTAGACACTAAAATGAGCACATCTTTTATGAGATTATCTTACATGCTGCAGCTTTAATGGAAGTAAAACATGCTTTCTCTTCAAAACGCTTTCAAAAGCACACACAGTATGAAAGAATGACACAAGGCGTTGTTAGGAGTCGGTCCTTTTTGTCTGCGATTCTCTGCTGCCTGAATGCTCATTGATCTTTTCTTGCTCATATTATTCTCACCTGAGAGAAATACCTGGCAGTATGAATCAAACGCATTGTCACTAAATCAAATGCAGTACAGTGAAGCGGTATATTTCTCAGTACTTAGCATTTTCCTGATTAAGAGAAAGCGACTGGTGCTCAAAAGGAGAAGAAATCAACCTGAATAAGCATCAGCCAATAGAAATAGAGCAGACAGACCTGCTTGACACCTTTTGCTTCATCACGCTTTCAAGAAAGATAAACAAAACCACACAACTCACTGAAAAAAGGAAAATCAGAGGAGCAGTGGCTTCCGGCAAAGTGTATGACCCGAAACTGAACTCTGACGACTTGACTGAAGATGAATCACAGATGCGCTCATGCTCTACTAACTCCAGGTATCACTCAGGCTCCTTTTGAGTGTATATGTAAGGAAAAGTACCAGAGAGCTGAAGTTTTCCTGAAACTACCGTCGGTGGTGTGAGGAGTGGGGGATGGGAGAGGGAGGAAGCAGCAATGCTTCTGCCTGTGTCAGGTTTTACTGGCTGGGCAGAAACTGTGAGCCAGAAGTCGCTGAATGAGCCGCTCATTGTGAAGCAGAAGTAAAACAGCTGATTCCAGCCTCATTCTCACTAATACGGAATTTCACTTAGTCAGATTGTTGGGCTCTGAATAATGCTGTTTCTGTGTATGTTCTGCAAATTCTCACAAAGCACTTGCTCCTGAAGGTAACTCAGCTGTTTCAGTCGCTGTCTTTGACCCTGCTGATTCCAGCAAGCCGACAGTATGGACAACAAGCTCCCATATTTGCTTGCCTTGTTGTTTTATGGGGTTACGTTGACTGATTGCAATCAAAAACGGTAAAAGTGATTAGTGTTGTTTTGAATGCAACCCAGGAATGACTTCTTTCTTTGGCTGGGAACATGTGATGACACGTGTGGTAAATAGCCGTGATATGGAAGTGATTCAGTGTTCAGCCGGTCGGAAAATTGCTTTTGAACTCCGCTCGCCCTTGGAAAATCCTCCCTGATTGGCAGAATACTCTGACTGCTGTCTACTGTAAATAAATAATTATCTACTCATGAGTACTTCACCCCACCCCCCAAAACCCTGAATATTTCTTTCACTTGAATTTTTTAGCCTTGCACCCTTATAACAGTAAGACTAATAACACAATGGAAACAAATATGGATGTTCGACATTGGCTTTTTAAAATATATCTCGTATGCTGGTTTTGTTCATCTCTTAATATCTGATATATTAATACCAATCTATGCTGACAACTGTGAGGTTGATCCCAAAATAGCCGTAATTCAGCTAGAGGCGTTCATTTTGGACATCTGGCTGCTGCTTGTAGTTCTTGAGACTAGTCTTGGTCTTAAAGGAATAGTTCACCCTCAGAATGATGTAACTTTATTTTCCACTTACCCTGATGGTGAGCAAGACTCTGGAGCACTTATTTAATATGTCAAATGCAGCTGGAGTTCAGGACGACTTCTCCTTTCCCCCAATGGAGTTCCCCAGGGTCCGAGCCAAAAAGGTCCATAAAAGTCCACAAAAAATTGTCAATATTCCTCCATACAGCTCGTCCCATGTAATCCAAGTGTCCTGAGTGGGTAGCGTCCAGAATTTACTGGAAAATACACCATTTAGTATGTTTTTAGAGTCTAAACAAGACTACATCGCATGCCTAACAAGCACGCCGATGCACGTTCACGAAACTACGAAAGCCACGGCAGACGAGATCGCGCGTTCTCTTTTTTTCTTTCTTTCTTTCTTTTAGATCAATATCCACCCCTCCTGCACACTAAAAACTGCTGGGTTAAAAATAACCCAATTTGGGTTCTTCTGCAACCCAGCTGCTGGGTCAAATATGGACCGATCCAACGCTGGGTTATATTAACCCAGCGAGGTTGGGTTATGGATTTGACCCAGCATATTGGGTTATATTTTCTACCCAAAAAATGGGTTAAAATGACCCAACTTTATAGTTAAAGCTACCCAAAAGTGGATTAAAAAATTAACCCAAAATTTGGGTTATTAAACTACTTACAGTTGGGTTAAAATGACCCAACTTTATAGTTAAAGCTACCCAAAAGTGGATTAAAAAAATAAACCCAAAATTTGGGTTATTAAACTACTTACAATTGGGTTAAAATGACATTCTACTCTAAATCTGGAATTATGTCATAATAATAACACACATAATGTTTCAGTCAGGCTTTTATTGACAAGGCAAAATACAATGTTTGTAACAAAATGAAAAACAAAAAGATAATTCAAATTATTATTTAATAGATGGTACTTTGAAGCTGATATATTGTAAAAAATATGTTCCACAACACCCCCTCAACTGCACTTGAATGAGATGGGTGTTCAATGGCTGTCCTATTTGTTACCAGTTATACTTGGGCAGCTTGACACTCCTCCGCCACAATAAGAACATCCTTGGATGAGGCATTTCACCATGTCTGCTCCAATCTGCAAAGAAGCATGAAAACAAAGAGGGCATAAAAAATCTTGAAACCAACAATCACTGGTGTCCCATGTTTACAGTACATCCTCTATTCTATTACAAACTAGGGCTGGACAATTAATCGAATTTTAATCGTGATTTCAATTTTGCCTTTTCACAATCACAAAAACACTGTAATCGAAGAAAAACAATTAATCCTGAATTGAACAGACTGGTGGGGTTATAGGAAGCAAACTGCAGGGAGTATATTACAGGAATGTATGTATGTATGTATGTATGTATGACTTAGTATTAATTTTTTATTGCTATTATTATATTGAATAGTATTCTTACTTTACTCCTTTACTTGTTTCTAATTTATTTTCGGTTTAATTTTTTTAAAAGTCATATTTCAAGTTGAGTTATGTGGTTCAATAAACACTTTCTATAAAATCAATGAATAATCATGTATAATAATCGTGATTTCAATATCAGTCAGAATAATCGTGATTATAATTTTTTCCATAATCGTCCAGCCCTATTACAAACTGTCCCTCCGTTAATTTCTGTGGATAGCATTGAGACAAGTAAATAGTTTCCGTCCCTCCAGTACAAGCCTCCTTTTTCCAATGAGAGGCAATTGCTCCGTCGTCTTCTCTTCAAGGGGGAGAAGTCACTATTGGCTGGCCCACGTCACCGGAGACCGCTAAATGACATCACCGCGCCAGATGATCGACGCGCGGTACCATTTAAAAACACTTCATATACTGTATATATATATTGTTTGGCATGCTTCATTGCTCATTTACAAGGGCACTGAAGGGGTGACATGCACATTTGAGTCATGGTGCAAAGAAGACCCAGTTGTGCCACAAGACATCATGGGAAATAATCTGGATGAGGGGGCGTGGTCATCTTACAGCAACTTGGAAGGGCTGCTGTCTGTAAAGGGACAGCGTAAAAAGTGAGAGCACCAGGAAACAGGGAGGGAGGAGCCGACAGCAGGCAGCATCCGATGAACAGACGGAGAGCAATATAAACTTGATGTGTCTCCATGAACACCAGAAAAAGTCATTAGTCACTTTTTTGAAAATAAGTTACTAGAGAGGTCTGAAAAGTCGCTAAATATAGCGACAAAGTCTCTAATTTGGCAACAATGAGCTGCTGTTTGCTATGCCTACCTCTAGCTAGCTGCCACGAAGGCAGGAACACCGTACACCCTCTTCCTGCAGAGTGAGGAATCTAAACCAAAACACAGCAGCAACATGGTGACTACTGGCACCGATAAACAGAGAAGAAAGTTTAGTGTGAAATGAAAGAACCCGTCCTGCAGTATGCACTCAAACATTCTGGAGCGAAAGCTGCAAAACACTTCGATGTTGTGACCTAAGACAAATCAGGTATTGGAAAAAGCAACAGAACAACCTGTCCAGACTCCAGAATTGAGAAAAGCCGAGTGGAGGGAAAAAGTCAGCCAGGACTTGGAGACAGCGCTTATCGATTGGATTCATGACATGCGAGAGAAACACAAAAGAGGTGAATGTACTGCACTGCACTGTTTTAAGTTTTTTATGCAGCAATTTTCAAGAAATGAGCCCAGTACATTTTACTGGTTTCAAACTAGGGGTTTTAACGGTACACAAAAATCATGGCTCGGTATGTACCTCAGTACACAAGTCACATTTTGGTTTTTTTTTCTTGGCACAGTAGTAGAAAAAAATACAAATGTTTTATTTACAAGTTCACTAAAATTTATCAAGTCTATTTGTTTTGTTTTTTGCCATCTTATTTGAATGAAAAAAAATAACCATAAATAAATTAAATACTTTAAAATAAAATCCTGCTGTTTGTTTTTTACACTTTTTAATGAAAAATTAAAAATAAAATATGCCTTCACTTCTGAAAGTGACATCATCTGAGTTTAAAGAGCAGCATTTAACAGAAACAGCTCCACTTTCATTTCACTTATCCTCATCACAAAAACTAAACTTCACAGCAGGTTACTTTATTGGTCAGATTGTTTCTTATATATTCTATTTTTTTTTATTCAGGCATACTACTGTTTTTACACTTGTTTGCGCTAAATTAGTCTGTTTACTAGTCGTACCAGTGACATTCTAACTTGTGTGGTGTCGCGTTACATGTGTTAACATGTTGGAAGTGTACATACCCGACTGAGTCGGCATGCTGCTTTTGTTTTGTCAACTTCTTTCTCCCTCCACCCTCTTCATCAAAACCAAGGCGCTTCTAGACAGTGACGGTGCTTCCTCTAGCTCAACTAGCTTACATGCCATGTTGTTAGAAACAGGATGGTAAGCACGCTGCACCAAGGGGAGGTGAACTTTAACTGGTCTGTCAGTCAATTATGCCCGTTGGCACGCAAAAAACACTTAAGAGCTAAATAAACAAATCCTGCGCCCAACAGGTCGGTACAGGGTCGTGCCACACCGAGAGTAGTGCACCAGTGGGGGCACTGCTGGTGTATGAATGCGTGTGAATGTTCCGGTGGTGGTCGGAGGGGCCGTAGGCGCGAAATGGCTGCCACGCTTCCATCAGTCTGCCTCAGGGCAGCTTTGCCTACATACAAAGCTTACCATCACCAAGTATGAATGAGGAGTGAATGAATAATGGACCTACTGTGAGCGCTTTGAGTGCCTTGAAAAACGCGATATAAATCGAATCCATTATTATATCAATATTACCGATTGGTTCGACACAGCTACTTGTACTGTTACAGATCTAGTTCAAACTGACAAAATGTTGATCTATTCATGGTGATTCATTTGAAAAATAGAAAAACAAGCCTCTCTAATAATAAAAGCCCTCCTTCCAATAAAAGCCCGGTCCTCAGTGCCCGGAAACTAATAAAAACCCCGATCACTTTTAGAGGATTTACGGTATATTTCTACTCACGAGCTGGACGTCACCTGGAGCATCAGTTGTCTTTCTGACTCTGTAGGATGCAGCTAGGAGGAGCACCAACAGCCACTGTAGAGCCACATCACAATATCTGTGAAAGTTAAATATTTGTCAAACTTCCTACAAATGCACATGAAGCATAAAGTAAAATGTTAGACCAAATGCACTGGTGTAAACAATTTAGTACTTTAGGATTTTTACAACAGTATATCAGACAGATGGAAGCCCAGCAGGACGCTTAAGTGGATCTGTGGCAAATATTTCAGCTTGTTTTATCTTTAGAGGTTAAAATATTTCATGAGGTTGTTTCACTCACCGTCCCTCTCAGTGACCTCTTCTCCACTGGAAACGCTTTGGACCTTTCACAGCATACTGGCCATCTCATTTTCATCTTAGTCTCTGCCTGGTCAGACAACATCCGGGGCAGCACACATGATCACATCATGTCACAGTTAACTCGGATGAGTTCAGTTCAGTCTCAGACCATTGCTGTCTCTGTTTCTTACCCTGGGACGTCCTCGGCTGTAGTTAAACTTGGGAAAGGTGCTTTTCCACAGTGACCGATGAAGCTTTTGAAGCTGTACATAAAACAGAACAGTACAATTAGTGTTTAGGTGCCTATAGTCTGTTTCTGCTCCTTAGCCTGACAGAGTACTCCCTTTTAGCAAGGACCATAGTGCCAGTAGTCAAGACAAACGGGAAAAAAGCCTGTTGACGTCTACTACACTCAGTAACTTTTATATATCACATGAAAAACATCATGTAAACTATTGTTACATCACGTTAACCAGAGTAAAACTATGAAGCTAACATAGCGACATGCTAGTATTAGCAACCGAAGCTAGCTTAACCTCCCTCTATTTCCACACATACCAGTGTAAATGTAGCTGAAAATAACCCTGAAAACAAACTAACAAACAAGTATTTATGGGCATCTGTGTACCTATGTCACCGGTAATGGCTCAGCGAACAGTCTATTTAGTGAACAGTATTTCGGCTGCGTCCACACTCTGCCCGTTTGGTCCGTTTAAACGGACCGTGGTCAGACTCCACGGATAGTCCGCTTCGTTTGCTGCAGTCTGAACACCAACCATACTCTGCTGCGCACCTAAGAACCGGACTCTGGTCCGCCTGAAAACCGGGGGTCTCGGTTCACTTGCAAACAGACTATCCAGCGCACCTAATGGAAGTGACGTCTGTCGGACTCGGCCACAATAAAGCAGCAGAAGAAGAAGTAGGAGGAAGCTGGGTAGATTATCGTTTGGTTCGGCAGAAAAATCGAGCAAACAGCGCGTTTTTTAAGAAGCTGAGGTCAAAACAACAACGAAAAACAACTGGAACATGTGTAGACAAAGATGGAGTGGGCAAATAATTAGAAGCAGAAATATTTCCCGCTTAAATCACGAAGTCCGGTTTTCTTCTTCCTGCTTTTTCACCTTCATCAGCGGTTGTA
>JALJCO010008581.1:0-39859 GCA_023101725.1 Atherinomorus stipes | reverse complement strand
AAGGACACCTTGAAATACATGAAGTAACTGTTTTCAACAGTTACTTCATGTTTTTACTAGGCTTATATTTTAAGTTAATTGTTGCACACTCCACACAAACAGATCTCCTTTGGCTGCTGGTGCTGCATGTGATATGTGCATGACAGCTTCTCATTAATTAGGTTTTGTTGATAATGCAATAACTAAATTTTGTGCTTATGGCACATTGTTATATATTTTTTCCTCATTTTATTTTAAATAGGGATGGATGTAATTACAGCATATGTAGACTAAATAACAGCACTTTCTATGCAACAGTGTTGCTTAAACAATGTGTTCATTGCAGCATTTCAAGCTTTAAGTGTCACCAATTGTGATCACTCCTTTCCTAAAAACACTGGTGCAAAATAAAGTGTACCACTGCTGTGAGGAGCACCATACGAGTATCGGCCCGTGGTGGTCGTGGCCCCGATGAACTGTGGTAGGTGTCCTTTATTTTTTTTTTTGAAAGGTGGCAACCCTATTTATCAGATAACATTATTTCAGGGTTTCCGAATGTAATTATCGTCTTGCTTAAAATTTGCATTGTAGTGTAACATTTATAGGATTGATTTAAAAGGGCTTTGTATTGTGGAAACAGGTTAAGAGGGAGTCATCACCCGGAAATCCCACTTTTTCACGTTAAAACATGTGTATTGGAACAGGACCTCAGTTATAACGTGCCAGAAACTCCAGAGAGTGAAAGTGACTTCGTCTTTGAGTGCGGGCTCTCTCTTCTCACCAGAATCGGCCACAAGCATGCGCTCTCCACAATACGCGAATTGAATTTCTTTCTCCGAATGACATGAACTAGAGAGGATGCTAGCTGCTAAGTTAGCCTCTTTAGCACCACCTAAAAGCAGCTGATTACCTGCCACGGAGGAGTTATGACCAGCTGTTATGACACGAACTAGAGAGGCTGCAAGCGAGCTGCTAAGCTAGCGTCTTTAGCACCAACTGAATATACATATATATGTATATATATATATATATATATGTAATGATCTCAAGCCCAAAGGTCTCAGCAAAAGGATACACACATCTAACCAAATATACTTTGGAACACATACTGATTGATAAAGGCCACATTTGGATGTAAAACAGACATCCCAAGGAGGAATTTTGCTCAGAGAAGGACCTTCTCTGAGTAATCACTGATTTATGGTCCTGAGGGGAACTCAGGAGAGGACCTGCATTTTGGCAAAACAAACAAAGGCCAATTGGTGAACTTTGAACCCATCCTCCAAGCTTGGAGATACTCCTTCACAGTATTTACGACCTGCTATAAACTGGATTCCTTATAACCAATTTTGTAATGTGTTCTTAACATCCAAGAACTGTTTTATATTGTTAGGAAAGTAAGCTCATGTTAATCTCATGATGAAGACTTTTCTTTTGATATGCAACATGACATACTTTGGTGATTAGAAACTAGACGTTTCTTCTCCAAATTCACATCACATGCATTCCAGGATTTGCTGCATAAAGGTGAAGAAAGAGACACTTTACCCAACTGCTGAAATCCACTTTTATGTTAGAAATGGACTTCCTCATATTAAATGAGGTCTAACATGTATTTTCTTTACAGGAATCCTAAATCATCAAGATTAATCCTGTTTTATCTGTTTAGCTGATTTGTTTATTCAATGTCTTTCTTTATTCATATAATTCAGATCTTTGCTTTGTTTTATTTTATTGTGTTCATTTTTTTTTCTCCTTGTCTGAATAATTGATCCATTTTACACATGCCTCACTTAGAATTCACAGATGCTTATAACCATTAAGCTTAACTGATAGTCAAATGATCATTTGAGATGTGTCTTACTATTGCATGAAACCTGATTCTGTCAGCTTCCCATTGGCTGACAAGCTGCAAGCCACATTCCACTGCCAGGCAGAGCGCGAAGCTCTGAACTGGGAGAATCAGAATTGGAGAGATCAGAACTGAAAGAGAACTGATCGAAAAGACCAAGGCAGAACTGAAGAAACTTGGAACAATGAGGAAAGAATGAGACGAAACCTGCTCTGAACTCAGCAGAGTTCAGAACCATGGATCACTCGGAGGAGTGATGGAGAGAAGAAGACTTTAACCCAAATCATCTTTACTATCAACCATCCCGTGACATCAGTCCTGAAGCTGCACGTCTCTGGGGAGACGGATGAGAAGGAGAGGACGAACCAGAACCACCACTGAGCTGACCGCCCGCAGAGAGCCGGACGAACTTCCAGGAGATCGGGAAGATTTTTGGGGACATCCACCCGACAATCTTCCAAAGGATTTGAGGAACAGTCCAGCAGAACCAGGGCGTGAGTGAAGCACCTCAGTCAGACGGAACCTCTGAGGAGAATCCTGATCATTTGCTATGAAATATGATCTGATGTCACAAGAAGTTGGTGATAGTGAATTAATCCAAACCTACGGTTTACCAGACCCAGTTTAACTTTGTTTAGTTGGATTAAGAAATCCTTCCTTTTTTTTCTTTAAACATTTATTAATTAACTGAGGCTTAATTAATTTATGTTTCATCTTCATACCATCTCACATTTCTTTCACAGGATAACTTTTGGTTGATCATCATGCTCACATATTTCTTGTATATATCTTGTACATACATTATCTCATGTAGTTTGTAGACTAGTTAATAAATACTCCGTATTATCTTAACTAGTCGTTGTTTGTGGTTTTTCTGATGTATCATGAAAGGTCACTTCAAGCGAGAACTCATGAAAGCGTCCTGAGACTGATCACTTCATTAAATCAATCTAAGAGTTGATTTAAGACTTTAATGGTTTTTCCTTGCTTCCATTACATATCAAATAAGTAAGGTGGTGCTCCGAGGCTGTATTAGTATTGATATTAATAGAAATATTAATATTAATATCATACATAGTGACGCTATATATATTGTGGTTGCCAAAGCTAAATCACAACATATTATGGTGCCCCGTGTGAGGCGTTTGAAAACTTTCCATGATACAAAGAAACCCACTGAACTGTTGCTGGTCAACATGTGTGAGCATTTCATGTTCAAAACTGGATGTGAAACATTTTAATGCACTTTAGAACAGAGGAAAGTGTGGACGCACACAGACTCTGGCAGAGTGGGGGACACACGCTCTCAGCGAGCTGCTGACCCAACCCCTTTGATTTATGACCTTTTCCCCACACAATAGAAGCTAAAGCTAAGCTACGCTTCTACTCCTACATGTTGCTACATGTTTATTTGATTTTGCATGCATAAATAGCGCTTGAACGTTCATTTTTTTAAGGCCTTCGTAGGCAACTGTGTTGCGTATTCCAACATTAGTTGACCTGCGCTGAGTGTTAGATAATTTAACTGCGTATTCCAGTAAAGTAATCTACACCAGACCCTCCGTTAGCTGGCTAAGATTAGCTACCTTGGTCTGCTAAGGCCGTGACTCCCCACAGAGTGGAGACGGTTGGAGGTGCAATAAAAACCCACTGCAGCGTATTCCTGCAAGTGATTCATTTAAGCAGAAGTTGCTCTATCTTCTTCCCTAACAGACCCAAAGAGGTGAGCAAGGGGCAGATTTAAATCTGAGATTATTGGCTGTAAGAGCATTTAGAAGATTTTACTCAATTCACGCACCAGAGGAAAGTGCTGATGAACAGATCAAACAATTAAAAACGCTTTGATCTTTGAACAGTTGAAGAAATTGCTTGAGAAGTTTGACTTCCTAAACAATTTCATTTTGGAAGATTGTTTTCTGCTCTCTACCCACAGAGTAAGAGAGTGTGTTTATCTTTGAGCATCTTGAAACTTCTAAAAAGTTTGCAAGCTGCCTTCTTGTGTTCTGAGACAATCAGACAGATCTGAGTGTCGCTGAAGGAAGCCACTCTTACAACCACAGTTGTGTTAAACAACAAGGTTTCACCTGCCAAATTGGAAAATCCAATTCCGGAAATCCTTTTGAATCATGCTTGATTTCACTAAGAACACGTTACCTGTTTATGCAGGTAAAATCCTCAACACTGACCACAGCAACATAAATCTGATCACGGATCAGAAACGACCCACAGATAAAAGTCTAACCAAAACCTTTGGTTGCTTATCTGTTGTTTTTCTGGCGCGTTTTAAACAAGTCCACCATGCAGTGGAGAACGCAGGAAGCAAATTTAAAGTGCAAGTCCAGAAATTTTCACAGCTGAAGGAAGAGAATGCATCTTTCCAGCACAAGTTTGAAGTTCTGGAAAAAGTAGTCAGTCAAAACCAGACTCTCATAACTGAACTAACAGATCAGTTTATTGAGACTAAGAAAGAGAATAATGAGCTTAAAGAGGAAAACAGGGAGCTTGAACAATCGCTCCAGAACTGCCAACAGGAACTGGCAGAAACTCAGACTGAGCTGAAGGAGCTAAACCAGATTCACGAGGAATCACAGAGCTCTCTTCAAGAAGCTCAGAAGGAATTCCAGGACTTGAAACTGGAAATTTCTGTTTATGACGAACATCTCAATGATAAACAGACACGAATCCAGCTGCTGCAAAGACAGCTAGCTGAAGCTAGAGATGAGCTAAGCTCAGCTTATCAAGACCAAGACCACTTATCAGAGGAACTGATAAGAGCCAGAAGAACTGTTTCAGTCTTCTGAGACTGAACACAGACCAGAAATCAGAGCATCCTCTGTGATGACAGAGAGGATCTCCTCAGTAACAAGAAGCCTCATGAGAACTCTCCTTGTTCACATTTACCTCCTGTACCACATATTCTTCCTCCAGATCCCAAAACACCTCCAGATCCAGGTGGTACCGATCAGGCTGATGGGCCTGCAGGAGCCAGGACTCACCAGGCTCCCACAGATAAAGATCTTTTCAGAATTGCTCAGAATTTGCCAAAATTGGAAACCACATTTGGTAAATTAAATGACATCCGAACCTACCTGAATGACATCAGCTTTTACCTGCAAAGGTTCCCAAAGGCTTCTGTTAGTGACAAAATCTTCCTCATCAGACTAACAGCAAGCAATGATGTCAAGAAGTTCATCGAACGCCAGACAGATGCAGTCAGAAATGACTTTTCCCTCCTCTGTGAAGCTTTGGAGAGAGAATTTTCTGAAGAAGCAACTCAATCAGGTTTGAGTTTTGCCTTGAACACAAAACAGGGCAGACAAGAACCACCGAGCCAGTTCTACCACAGACTCCTCAAAGCTTACTTTGGTTTGCGTAATGAGGAAAATATAGATGATGACCAACACTTCAAAACAATTTTTCTCAATAACCTGCATCCTGCCACGAGCCGTCACTTAGGCATCATCGCAAATCCTTACAATTCTACAATCCGAGAGTTACGTACGTGGGCTGATTTAGGTTTTCAGAAACACCTGCAAACTAAACACTGCAAACTTGACCCTGTGCTGACTGCTGAGTCTTCTCCCAGTGAGCTGGGTAAACAGGCCTCTGATGCAGCCACTTACAGACCTAAGTCAAAGTCCCGTCAGTCCAGTAAGAAACAATCTTACTCACAAGCTGAACATTACAGTTGAAGAGCCTTAATCTCAGAGTTAAGTCTCAGCCAAGCAACCACAGTCTGTACCTGAATGAAAATTGAACAATTTTCTCCAGGTTTGATCCTAACTTTAAGTTTTCACAGCTATGTTTACCATCCAGACTTCTCCCACCGCTGATTTCACACACGTGATTTCAACAAGTGGGGGAACAATGAGCTAAAATTTACTGTAACAGCAGAAGTTCGATTTCACATTGAATGTGCTCACATCCAGTTGCAAATTTAGGCTCCATTTACACATGGACCCATGCATGACCTATTAGAGGATATTAATCGTTATTATACTGTAGTGTAGTTAGAAATGAACACTTCTTTTTCTTTCCTCTTTCTATGCTATGTTTTAATTCTTAATCACTTAAGCAGTATTTTGACTTTTCTTTTGTAGATTAAAACCTTTTAAAGTTTTATAGTTCACATTTGTTTATCATTATTTTGATAATTCAGACTTTAACCCTTAGTCCTGAATAGATGTTTAACTCTTAAGTTACGTTAGGTGTACGAATAGTGCATGCATATCTTTTTTTCGATTTTATTTTTGTTTTCTTATGAGTTAGTGAATCCATTTCTTGATGACATCAGTCATATGGAAAAAGCAAATTGAACCTGCAAGAATCATCGCTGTCCCTTTGGACCAATTCATCTGTGATTACGATCTCCTTCTTAACTGAACATCGTAATCAAGTGGGGGAATATGTAGTGATCTCAAGCCCAAAGGTCTCAGCAAAAGGATACACACATCTAACCAAATATACTTTGGAACACACACTGATTGATAAAGGCCACGTTTGGATGTAAAACAGACGTCCCAAGGAGGAATTTTGCTCAGAGAAGGACCTTCTCTGAGGAATCACTGATTTATGGTCCTGAGGGGAACTCAGGAGAGGACCTGCATTTGGCAAAACAAACAAAGGCCAATTGTTGAACTTTGAACCCATCCTCCAAACTTGGAGATACTCCTTCACAGTATTTACGACCTGCTATAAACTGGATTCCTTATAACCAATTTTGGTTATGTGTTCTTAACATCCAAGAACTGTTTTATATTATCAGGAAAGTAAGCTCATGTTAATCTCATGATGAAGACTTTTCTTTTGATATGCAACATGACATACTTTGGTGATTAGAAACTAGACGTTTCTTCTCCAAATTCACATCACATGCATTCCAGGATTTGCTGCATAAAGGTGAAGAAAGAGACACTTTACCCAACTGCTGAAATCCACTTTTATGTTAGAAATGGACTTCCTCATATTAAATGAGGTCTAACATGTATTTTCTTTACAGGAATCCTAAATCATCAAGATTAATCCTGTTTTATCTGTTTAGCTGATTTGTTTATTCAATGTCTTTCTTTATTCATATAATTCAGATCTTTGCTTTATTTTATTTTATTGTGTTCATTTTTTTTCTCCTTGTCTGAATAATTGATCCATTTTACACATGCCTCACTTAGAATTCACAGATGCTTATAACCATTAAGCTTAACTGATAGTCAAATGATCATTTGAGATGTGTCTTACTATTGCATGAAACCTGATTCTGTCAGCTTCCCATTGGCTGACAAGCTGCAAGCCACATTCCACTGCCAGGCAGAGCGCGAAGCTCTGAACTGGGAGAATCAGAATTGGAGAGATCAGAACTGAAAGAGAACTGATCGAAAAGACCAAGGCAGAACTGAAGAAACTTGGAACAATGAGGAAAGAATGAGACGAAACCTGCTCTGAACTCAGCAGAGTTCAGAACCACGGATCACTCGGAGGAGTGATGGAGAGAAGAAGACTTTAACCCAAATCATCTTTACTATCAACCATCCCGTGACATCAGTCCTGAAGCTGCACGTCTCTGGGGAGACGGATGAGAAGGAGAGGACGAACCAGAACCACCACTGAGCTGACAGCCCGCAGAGAGCCGGACGAACTTCCAGGAGATCGGGAAGATTTTTGGGGGACATCCACCCGACAATCTTCCAAAGGATTTGAGGAACAGTCCAGCAGAACCAGGGCGTGAGTGAAGCACCTCAGTCAGACGGAACCTCTGAGGAGAATCCTGATCATTTGCTATGAAATATGATCTGATGTCACAAGAAGTTGGTGATAGTGAATTAATCCAAACCTACGGTTTACCAGACCCAGTTTAACTTTGTTTAGTTGGATTAAGAAATCCTTCCTTTTTTTTTCTTTAAACATTTATTAATTAACTGAGGCTTAATTAATTTATGTTGCATCTTCATACCATCTCACATTTCTTTCACAGGATAACTTTTGGTTGATCATCATGCTCACATATTTCTTGTATATATCTTGTACATACATTATCTCATGTAGTTTGTAGACTAGTTAATAAATACTCCGTATTATCTTAACTAGTCGTTGTTTGTGGTTTTTCTGATGTATCATGAAAGGTCACTTCAAGCGAGAACTCATGAAAGCGTCCTGAGACTGATCACTTCATTAAATCAATCTAAGAGTTGATTTAAGACTTTAATGGTTTTCCTTGCTTCCATTACATATCAAATAAGTAAGGTGGTGCTCCGAGGCTGTATTAGTATTGATATTAATAGAAATATTAATATTAATATTAATATTAATATCATACATAGTGACGCTATATATATTGTGGTTGCCAAAGCTAAATCACAACATATATATATATATATATATATATATATATATATATATATATATATATATATATATTTATATTTTTTTTTTTTTTTTTTTTTTTTAAAGTAAAGCAAGAAGTTTATAATTCTTTATTCAATTTTAATTGAAAATTAAATTCACTGAATGCAAATTCCCCATTGGAATGGTTTGATTTTACTCATGGACTCCTATGTATATGGCCATCAGGATTCATTTTATTTTTTGTCCCTTTGATAATGATCAGTGCTTAAGCCTATAGTGCAAGTAATGATCAAATAAAAGCCAGGATAGATTAAAATATAAACAAATGTAAAAGTAATGTCCAGAGCATTTAAAAGCGTTAAGTGGAAATCCATATGGGGAGCTGAGGTTACGCCCCTTCCAGTGAGCCCCATGGGACCTGAGAGAGGAAAAATATGAATAGGAGTCACTGGAAAGAAAATACTTATATCCTGGTCCCAGTCATTCTTGGCCCTGGATTCCAGATAGGCTATGTTGGTGGTGGATTTAAATTAAAATTTTTCGTGTAATGAGTTCCTAAAACTAGCACGCAATTATTAAGTTAAACGCATTAGTAAAAACAGAATGAATAAAACATACAGTCGCATATGTGATGTCACATCACCCTCCATTTCTTTTGACAGATCGAAATAGATCGACATATCCTTACTTATAACGGTTTTCACCACTATGAATGCTTTTTTCCTGCCCTTGAAAAAGGCGGTTAAGTCCCGGAGTGAAACCACCATGGCAGTGCCCATTGAGCCGCTGGTGACGCATACTGCTCGCAACGAGAGATGCAATCCACAACGTGGCTTCAGGCGCAACCTGAAAGATTCAAAATTATTTGCGGTATTTTATTTTTTTCTTTTCTCGAAAAATTTTCATTTGAATTCACCAACAATCCAAGACAGAAAACAACTGGGACCAGAACATATTCATTTTCTCTCCATTGACTTCCATTTAAATTGTTTCATTTCATAGGACCGATGGGCCGGAAGTAAATGGACGTGACTTTGACTCCCTATACGGCTGTTGACTTTGGCTAGGTTTCCACAGCATCATGCTATTTCCACCCTCAGGATATGATGGCTGATCCATGAAGTCCTCCTATCACAAATCAATCCACTGCAGGTAAAATGTGACAATTGTGTCCTTCAAAAACTTTTAACATGGATAATAACCCAACATGGAGACTTGCATGTATAGCAGCATTGAGTCTAAACTTCCTCACCTCCCGAGTTTTAAACAGCTCAACTCAATAACAGCTGTGCCATTTTCTTTTTCTTCACTTCCTGGTTTAGTACTTCCATCTCTCCTTCCCCATCTTTAACTCTATTAAATCTCTCTTTCTTTCCTCCTTTGTTGTCCCCACCCTTCCCTTCCCGAAATCCTCTGATCAATTGAGCAGTGTGCCCTAAACAGCAGGGTTATTGAAATAATTTGCTTGAACAGCAATCAGAGATAAGCCTCACACAGACACACCCCATCTCATTAACAGCTTTAATCAAACATCTAATTAAAAGAAGAAAGAGAAAAAAAAAATTCCAGATAAATCAAAGATCTCAGCTTGCTAATGGCATGTTATTGCAATTGTGAGCAAAATGCCTTGATTATCTGGTGTTCTTTGCGTGGAGGGGGATTAGAGAGGAACTGACATGCTTGTGCATGCCTGTAATTTGATTTTTCAAGGGAAAAATTGTTGGTAAAATTATTGCTGTTTGAACCAACTATGTAATCTATCAAACTGGCTACCTTGCTTGAGAAAAAGAAGTATGCTATTGAGAAGTTTGTGAGAAATATCAAAGTTATTCAACTGGACCTTTGTCACACCAATCCACCTTATCCCTATGCCCCATGAGCCCTTGCGTGAAATATGCGAGCAACTCCCAGCTCGACTGGAAACGGCATTTATTTACATGCTAGATGTTCACACTACTCCACGTTTTATGAGCTTTTTAGGTAAACTACGTGGGAACATCAGCTGTCACAGCTCAGACAGGTCACATTCCCTCCACCTCCTGCAACAGATGGGTGGGAGGAGGATGAAGATCTGGCCAAAAATAACAAGCCTTTAGCTACTTAGCTCTGTCACGTCTGACTCTGAAGCAATGAGCAATTGTAAAAGCTCTGAGGCTTATCAGTACATAATAACAATAATAATAATAATATTAATGATAGTGTGCATAGTAATAATAATACATTTAATTTGACAGACGCCTTATCAAAGCACCAAAGGACACTGTACAAAGCGGACAAAACAATAAGCTAAAACACTAAGCTGAACACAGAAAACAACATTGGATTGATGTACATGGAATTAGGTGAAATCAAACGTCTGTACAGAAGAGTTTTGAGTCTATATTTGAAGAGAGGGAAGGAGTCCACTGTGGAGATGTGGAATTCCACAGAGGGGGAGCAGAGTGTTACAGAGGAATAAGGTTGGTCGTGTTTTGTTGAAAAAAGGTGGGATTCGATCTTATTTACTTAAAAGTAGATGATATTTTAGTCCTAAAATGTGACCAATACACTCAAAGAAATGATTCATTGGGTCAACTCAATTAAACTGAGGGCAATTTTTGCATCCAATAAATATATGTAAGGTGAACTCAAATTTTATCCTTTCATGCAATATAATATTATTGAGTTGAACCAACACATTTTTATCCAATGGTTTTAAATGGAAATAATCACATTTAATGAATGTAAATAATTTATGTTACTTCAACACAAAATCATGTGGTTCAGTGGAGTTAAATTTCAACAATTTGTGTTCATTTGACTCAATTAGAACATATTAATTACAGGTGGACGTATTACTTTTACTGCAGACTCATTGTTACTATAAATATTTAGTTGATTAGAAATTGTCATTAAACATTACCTTGCTAATTTTTTCCTTGTGCATTTGGAAAAGAAATGCTTATACTCAGAACAGAGCAGTACCAAGGTTTACACACAGATTGTTGAGAAGACGGGGAGAGACTCATGAGATTACATAGACATTTCACTCGCAGTGCAGGAAGGGCAGACAGTACTACAATGCATGATGGGAAAATATGCAAATAAGCCTATCAAACTCATTAAATTTGAGTTGAATGTTTGCTATGAAATTATTTTACTTTACATCCATGAAAAATAAATAAAGTAATATTTACTTGCTAAATTTGAGTTGAATAAATTAAATCTCAATGTGTCACCTTTAAGAGGGACTTGAATCAGTTTTTGGGTGTACGTCACAGTCTGGAGCCCTGCAGCCACTCTCTCACTAAGGCCGAGGTGCATGTTCTACAAATCGCTGTTGTAGCCACAAATTCAACTGAACCACACAACGTGTTCCCGAACCGTGCAAGTACATTTTTCTGGGGAAAATTGTTTAGAAATGTTATGAATACTCATGTTGTAATGTTCGACTAAACTGCTTGCCAAAGCTACATCTTACACTGTGAGTCAATGGCGAAGCGCTATTTCCGGTATCTCACAGGAAGTTGATTGCATCGTCATTTCTACATGTGCTAGCTCAGGAATAAGGTGGATAGGATGCAAAGCTTAAAACGCCGAAGATTTCTGTATTGTAATTTGGTGCAATTTATACTGTGTGAAACTGAAATGAACTAAGTTGGATTCAATATTGATTTCAGTAATCGGACCAGACCAGATGAGAACCAGTCATCCATCCATCTAAAAATATATACTACAGTAGTTCATCCCTATCTAAGCCTCCAGATCTCTTACGTCCACATTTGTAAGAGAGCATAGATTTTGCTTGAGCCAGCATTCAACGGCATAGTATTGAACAATGTATTTTCTGAGAAGTGCGTATCGATTGTGCGAATGTAGCTCACTAAATCCATTCTGTTATTGAATAGGGTCTATAGATACTTGGAGGAGAAATTCTATTAAGTCCAACTCAACAGCCAACTCCCTGAGAGCTGAATCAATCTGCCGTGTGTGTCTCCTACTATGCTGTGTGGTTTGTGTTTGTGTGTGTGAGAATGTGAAGATCAGGATGCCAGGCTGATAAAACAAGCGCTTTACACCACAACAGACCGAAAACATACGTGCACACACTTGCTCACAGATGTTACAACTATTTGAGACACCTCTGACACAAGTGAGAAGGAATTTGCCAGCTGATGAGTAAAGATGCTGGGATGCTGTGTGTGAGAGAGTCATGCTATCTGCAACAAAAACACCACATGCGCTGAGTTCATAACAGAAGTCACACAGTCCCAATATGGAAAAGAGATAACATAAGAAGAGATGAGGCTGGACTAAAAGAAAGCTTTACAAATGAGGACAAAAGACTACATGTATGTGCATGTAAATTAGTATGCTCTGTATGTGTCAACATATACTGGTCATGCTGATTTAGTACAGCTTCTTCAGTATCATGAGAGTAGGTTTATTTGCGTCCTGTAACGCCTGCTCCTACGCATGTTGTTGCAGAAAGTGATTACGTCTGCTTCGTACATAATGTATGTGTGTTTTAGAGGAGATTCAACGCTATATGAATTAAAAGAACATGTACAGTTCAATCACAGGCCGTTTAAATACTCGACAAACCCTCCTGATGTCAGCTGTAGGTTTCTAAAGAGGTGAATTGAAACTCAGTAGGCGCTTCACACCGTTGCAATATGGGTTGCATTGCATGCCTCGTCACTTCCCAAAAATACAAAAATGGAAAAAGAGGTGGAGTTCAGAGGGAGGCCATGAATGTGGGAGCAAATGATTTACACCAATCAAGCTCTTAGCTACCGATAGCTAAGAGCTAGCCTGGAGCTAATGGAGGTAGGTTGTTAGCTAGCTAAAAACTGTTGTTGTGCTACCTTGTTACAGAGTTAACCCTTTTTGTGAGCACTTCTATTTTTCTGAGGTCAGTCATTGAGATAATGCATTCTCCAACCCCTTACCCTAACCTTAACCATGCCTAAACTTAGCCCTTGCCCCAACCCTAACCAAAACCTAATGGGCCCAATGCACGACGCCAACACATTCTCACTCCCAACTCGTCATCTCGACATCTGTTGACGCTTGGGCAGGCTCCCTCCGCGTCACCTGTCTACGCGTGGGGTATACCCATCTCATACATATGTGACGCAGCGGGTCTCATTGACTGTTGTGGAAATCCCTTACAATTTGACTTAAAAAGTGTCCAAAAGCGACTCCTAGTGGTGGTTACATGACTGCCGAGTTCCCACCTGGTGGGACCAAAAGAAAAATGGCAGATGTCCCTTCAATCTTCAGTAAAAATTTATATTTTTCAAGATTAGATTACAGCTTCAGCTTGGTTCTGCTAACTTTTCTAGCGTCAAATATACACGTTGTTTTTGTAATATCCATTCATTTCATGTAACCGATCCACAGTTCTTTTTCGTGTTGACGTACATTCTTCCAGGTTTTGTGATTGTTGCTATGGTGGTTGCTAAGGACGCTATTAACAACCAGCTGGAAGGAAGGGGTAAACGGTGTTGCAGTGGCTGGCAGTAACTTTATTCATGTCATATACGTACACACTCCTCAGTGAACATAAATAAACAGAATTCAAATAAGCGACATAAAAAATGCACATTGTTGTATCGCAATCAGGTGTTTTTTCAGGCTTTAACGGCCTTTATATCACAGGATGAGAGGAGAGGGAAAGGGGGGCAGAGAGTGGGGGCTGCAGCAGGTCCCGGGCTGGGAATCGTACTGGGACCAGCTGCGTGGAGGAACTGCAGCATCTGAATACTGTGGCAGCTTCCCAACCAGTCGAACTAAACACTGCGTCAAGTGTTTCAACCAGTTGTTAAATATCTTTCCTCAGTCAACTTCCTTCTCTTTCGTCGGACTCGCCATCATCTCTCCTCCTGCCGCAGCCAGGGGTGATCAAGATCACCGGAAAAGGCTCCTCTTTTATGCTCTGTTGTCAAATACTGCGAATTAGGGATTTCCTTAACATTCAATGAGAGACCCGCTGCGTCACATATGTACGAGATGGGTAAACCCCACACGTAGACAGGCGACGCGGAGGGAGCCTGCCCAAGCGTCAACAGATGACAAGTTGGGAGTGAGAATGTGTTGACGACTCCACTACTTCCTGAACTTAAGCCAGCTCATTTGTTTCCTGCCTTTCATTACTGGACAGACTGATTAATCCAGATGTGTCTGGCCAGTTACTGAGGTCAGGCACACCTGGATTAATCATAGTCAGGCTCCTTAGTGGTTACAGCCTGACTATGGGAGGAGGGGAAAACCACAGTTCAAATTCCCTCACTATACGCCTTGTTCAGCAAGTTGTTTTGTGATTATTATTTTTTGTGGCACACAGTGCCATCACACACAAAAATTAGAAGAACCTCTTAGTGGCTAGTGGCTTTTTCCTGCTCCAAACTATCGTTATTATATCACCCTTTAAAAAAAATCCACTATCGGTACACTTGCAACTTTGCGAATGCAAAATGAAATGAAACCTGCTCATAAAACATTGGCGCACATGTCCTTGTGCTCTGAAGGCGTGGTTTCTGGTCATGTGTTCTTTTCAATATGCAGCTTGCTTGAACCTTTTTTCCAACATTGCCAATCCCGGCTTTAATTGTGAAGTTCTATAGCAGGCACAAGTTGACAATGTGGAGAAGGACCTCAACCTGGCCAGCCTTGTGGACTGAGAGGTGATGGAGTTTAAAAACAAGCATCCTTGATTAGAGTGGAGAAACACAAAGTTAGGTAAATATTAGACAACATTTTAAGCTAGTAGAAACTATTCAAATGTAGTGCTATATTAGAACAAATATTTATGAATCTGTAAACAATGATACTAATTCATTATCTTAAAAGTGGCATTTTTAAGACACCACATGCACCAATTAATGTCTGATATGTTAGATATAGTTATAATATACTTTCAGCTGTTGAAAGTGTGAAATTTTTGCCTCTTCTTTTAAAATTTTTACACATTTCTTAGCTGAAGATAGTAAACAGTTCATCAATAGGTTTTGGCTCTGTTCAGCAGGTTTTTTTTATTTTTTAATGCTAACGCAGAGAGGACAACTTGTATTATTATGTTAATTATTGACATTTGTGTTTACCTCCAGGTCAGATTGGGCTATTCAGTGGTTAATTGAAGTCCAGCTGTTAATTTCTGTTATACACTTTAATTATGTGTGTATGCATTCTCATTGCATTACTGAGTGTGGTGGTTCTTTTGTGGGGCTGTTTTGGAACAGCTGCAGTTCTGGGATGGGTGCTGCAGAACAGATGCTGCTCCGGGTTGGGGTTTAAAACCTGTCCGTAGCAAAGAAAACAACTGCAAAACTATCAAATTTAAAGTGATTACCAGTTAAAAAAAAAAAAAAAAAAAAAAAGAAGAAGAAGAAATACAATAATAGAACAGAAAAACTTTTGAAATATACAGTACATGCACATGCACTATATGAGAGAACATTCATAGAAAAAAATCACAGTTATAAATTCATCAGTTTTCTGTACCTGTAGTATTTGGCACCGGTCTGAAGAGCAGTCGATGTTCTCACAGGGCTGGTACATTCCCAGGGTGACGCAGTTTAGCAGGATCACCATCATACTGACGCGTTCAAACCATGTAGAAACATGTGGTTAAAGACAATGTCGGTTTACAGAGTGAGACATGGACCATCAGTTTCCAAACATATTTTCAGAAGGTAACATTTGATCATTATTTACATAGATGAGGAAGCATTAAGAATTCATGAAAAAAACAAACAAAACAACACCACCAAAAAAAAAAAAAGCCATTTATGAACTGCTCTACAAGGTTAGTTCCCGTAAGCTTTAAGGAAACTGATAAATAAAGAAACCGGCTCTCCAAACCATAACTAGTTTTAGAAAAGGCCATGTTTTACTGTCCCAGCTTTTAACCTTTACTGTTTCAGCAAACAACAAAAACCTCATGTTGGATCCTTGAATTACTTTATTTTATCTATTTTTAACTGACACTACAAAACCAAAACGGGGAGAACCATGATACTACTAATGTTTTAACACAGATGTCGTTTGAAGTAGCAGCTAAAGTGATGGTATCATGTATTACCTATATGAGTACACAATGAAGCCAGCAATTTCCCATTAAACTTCATCACCCTCCTGACACTCACACATGCACCCCAAATTACAAAGATAAATGAGCCGTAACCGATGCTACAGGTAAATTTCGCAGAATTGAATATCACCATCTTGTGTCAGTGTGTCTTTGAGCAAGACAATGAATTCCTGCTGGTTCAGTGGTTCTCATTAAGTGGATTTCATTTTACACTAAATGCTACTCAGCAGAAGTTGGCGAAGAAGTCTAATGATGCCAAATATTTTGATCCCACCGGGGCATAAAAAACACTTGTTTAGGGGTAAAGTTAACAGAGCTGATAGAACATGCAAGGCATACCAAGCTGTATGCCAGAAGAAAAAAAAAACCCCAAAAAACAGGGAGTTATGGAGTAATTCAGTATGCATTGTTCAGGGAGGGAGTGCACTGTTTGACTAACAAGCGCATGAGGAGGATATGCTGTAATAGCCGAGGAGGTCCAATCCCTCCCTGAGGCAATCCAGCCCAAGATGCTTAAATGCTTACCCAGCTGCCCATAACACACACCCTACAGGAGGGAAGCAGCCTCAGCAAGAAATGAGGTAGAAAAACGAGGAAGCTGTTCTTCTGTCAGCGTATCACTGCAGGTTTGAACAGACAGGGTTCCCAGAAAAGGATGTGTTCTCAACATGTTTCTTTTGGCCCCGGCTGAACCTTCCTACAAAGAAATGGATTACTGTAGATATCACAGCATGGATAAAGATAGGTTATGAGTGGGCAAAACACATGCATACACATAAACACATGCGCAGAGGCTTGCGCACAAACACCCACTTGTCAATACTCATAAGAGCAGAAAAGCACACACGTGAAAAACAACCAACAAGTTCAAATGCATAAACGTTAGCATTCATCCACCCACACTTAAGCACACATTCACATGGTTTGGTTCTCTTACACACACATACACACACACAGTCATTGAGTCGCATATTAAATCAATGCCTGTCAGCTGAGGGGCATTATCTGAAGTAAAATATTCTCCACTACAGGGAGGCATGCTTAATATTTATGTCTCATAGGCTAAGGTAGGTGTGAAAGGTAAAGAGGAAAGATTTGTCTTATTATTCTGTTTTACCTAACCTGACCTCACACAGTGCAGCACCAGACTGGTATCACTGTGGGACACCTTTTTAATTGGATTACACCTTTTTCGTAATTTGTTTGAAATCACTGGTTCGTGTAGTCAGGCAAACCTGGAAGCAACAACAGCAAGATACATACAATATGTAAACACACTAATTTATTTTCAATTTAAAAAAAAAGAAAAAGAAAAGAATTAGTTTTTTTACATTTCAGTCTGGGTACTACTGGTTCTCAGCGCTACTTAGACATGGTTGACCATGAACTCTTACTTGACAGCAGTGGCTCAGGTGGTAGAACAGTTCGTCCAATGATCGAAGGATCGGCGGTTGCCTCCAGTGAGGGCATCACTGGTATATGAATGTTTCAATGATGGTCGGAGAGGCTGTTGGCATACCTTAGATGCCAATGTTTCCATCAGTGTGCCCAAGTGCAGCTGTGGTTACACCAGTACTAAAGCTTACCATCACCAAGTGTGAATGTGGAGGGAACGAATAAGGGTTGCAATGTGAGAGCTATGAGTGTACAGAAAAAGTGCTATATAAATCTAATCCAATACATTATTCATTATTAGACCATCTGGGTCTGACTTTGGTTAGAGTTCTTTCTAAAAGACAGGGGCTATTTTGTGTCTGATGTACCCCTTTTCCACTGGCCATAAAACCAGTTTTAACCCACAAACATCAGCTTTTAGTGGCAGTGGGAAATGCTTACAGATCCGCATCAGCCCGCATCAAATGACTCATCAAGTGACGCTGGTTAAAATCGCCTTCTGACAGCTTGGGATGGGCATACAGTGGGAACGGCAGACTCAGGTTAGGCTGCAAATTTACATGATGATGTTGGGTGGTATGAGCCTAAAGGCTCATTTATGCTCCCTTACAAACGTAAATGGGAGCATCTATTTCATGCATCCCATGGTTCATAAATCTACGAATGATGTCGTAGATTTGAGTGTCTTTTTGGACATGCTCACACAGCCACTCCTCAAAGGCTGACTGATCGTCTGCATATTCGTCTTCTGCGTTGAGCATAAATGGGCCTTGGGTCAAGAGACTGCACCAGTGGCATCTCATATAATGTACCAAAGCATCTCTACTTCGGCCTCAAATTCACATCACATCTGTTCCGTCTGTGCTACAAAATCTCCCAAAAACCGCTGATTTTTGCAAACGCCCAAACAGGTGCTGATTCTAATTATGAGGATTTTATACCTCCATGAAAATAGTTGTTATAGGCGTGGAGATGATCCTGAAGAAACGGTTCGAGTGAGCTATGTTTTTGAAAAATTAGCAGTTGAGTTTGATGTACAAATCATTCAATCGTTAATAACAGGTCGTTCAAGACGATTGGGTGGTTTTTTTTCCATCCTGTCCATTCCACAGGTGACATTTTTTTTTTTTTGCGTCAGAGTATTTCATCAATTCCCTGCATTTGGGGTGTCAAGAAGATTTTAAAGACACACAACGTAACTTTTAGACCTTAAAAATCTGCGTTTCTGACTCGTTTTGATGGCACACCAACATTCATTTTGCGCATTTTCGAGCCATCACTGCCCAGAGGCATCCCGGGGCTCAGAAACAGCACTATGTAAGATTCCCATCCGGGACGCGACTGTGACGTTGCAGCCGACTATTGGCTGCAGCACCGCGTCACTCACTAGCCAGGGATCAACCCCGCGAGTGTTTTGAACGCCGTTCATGTCGGATTCGGTAAGGAAACATTACAGGAGGAAGAGAGGAAAAGGAAGAGAGGAAGGGACAGAACAAGAGTCAAGATAAGACTGTCTTTTACTGGCTGGAGTGAATCAGAATGCAGGTATGATACAAGAGGGTTGCTAGTTTAGTCGCCGATAGGGGGCGCGTGCGTCACTGAGAAAACTGCTTAAAGTTCCGTTGTGTGTCTTTAAGCAATATAGTAAAAAAAAAAAAAAAAGCTCCTGGAAAACATCATCTACTCTGCCCATAAAAACTGATATATATATATATATACTGTATATACAAATTAAATTTAAAGAAGTTGAACTAAAGGCTAGTTTAAGGCTAGTAAAAAGGCTAGTTTCTGGATGGTAGCCCGGTCTGATGTACATTTTGTTAAAATAAAAGCAAAGCAAATTTTTTTTTCAGGAATGTACAGTGTGTTCAGAGCTCTCTATGGAATGTAATATTCATGGCATGATCTTTTCTCAAACGAACTAACAAACAACTGGAACAATCTGTATTTTTGCTGTAGGGGTCTAACAGCTCTGCGCAGTCCAATGGTTGTTTTCTGAAACGCTTAGAGCATGAAAACCTCGTCACCATGTCACCAAGCAGGTAGAAGCAAAACAGAACAGGACTGTGGCAGATGCAATGTTTTTGTTTGAACCTGAAAGAGTTAAAGATAGAGTCTGGAGTTTCCCCCTGAAAATAAACGCTAGACCTGTGTGAGTGAAATCCAGCTTAATCCGCATTTTGCGCCTCTGCTTTCATGTGGCTGCAAGTTTTGTTTGCAACCCCCCTCTCCTGACTGCATTTCGTCTTTTCTCTTTGTTTTGGTATGTTCAGGACGTTTCTGGGCACGGATTTGCATGTTGTCTGCAGCCAATGAGCCAAGGGTGTAACGTTCTGTTGGGATAAACTTGTCGAATGGAGCAAACTTTTTTTTCTCTTTTTTTAAACGTCCACTGGAGCCGACACCAGATTCACTTGAATTCTTGATAAAAATGGCAGATCCAGTGAAGAAGATAGTGAAGATAGTGCAAACTCGAAAACCAGGGGTTAATATTGGTTTAGCTTTCACCCACTTTCTAGCTTTGAAGCAGAGCCATGGAGCTGAAGAGCGATGTGACTATTGGTCCGAGGGGAGGAGCTCTCAGTTTGAATAGTGTTTACAAACAGAAACGGGGGAACGCACCAGACTCTACCTTTAAGGATTATTGAGAATACTGACAGTCAAAAGATTATAAATTTAGAAAAAGAAAACCCCTCTTCTTCCAAACGGAGGCATCACGCGTGTCAAAAACATCACAAACGTATAAATCTGTCCATCAAGTAAATACAAATGATCCGATCAATTTTTCGAGCATCCATGTAAACAGGTCAGCTGGAATCTATGATTGGAAAGATTTCTGTCAGATAGATGAATTATTTGTCCATAATTACAGGTTGCCTCATTCGGTAGTAATTCTTTCAACTCAGGCAGATTACTGGAACCTTGAAAAGTTAACAACAGAGGTAAGTACCCCACCCTTTGCGTCTAACCATTTTGGATTTTGCAATCATGCAGCCAACCTCTTCAAACCATTCTGACACTTCTTCTGAATTTTCGTCACAGTCACATGGCGCATAAAATACAGATCTAATTGCTTTTCTAGATCTGAGAACAGTTTATGTGACAAAATGTCCTTGCTATAAATTTGATCCCAATGAAACAGCTAAACCAATTGTGTAGTGTATCTCTTAACAAGAGAAAACTGAAATGATATTATCATATAGTATGCAGGAGCACTGCTACTAATACAGACATTTTTGCCACTTCAGCTTTTTTGTGTAACACCTCTTAATGAGGACGGAGAAATCATCTGCAGGTGCCAATGAGCTTGTGTGAGACCCTCGAGGCTTTCCTAAGAAGATACCATTCCTCAAAAAAGCAAGTTTTTCCAGGCAGAAACATACTTTAATGTGAATAGCATGCTAGATAAAACTGTGGGTCAGCTCTTTCTTATTTTCCCTCTCTAAAGTAAGGATGACAGCCTTTGGGCTGTGAGGATTATCTGGAGGTTATTTCTACTGGCAAATGCAGTCTTCAAAAACAGCCCCCACTCATTCCTAAAGTATCCAAATTCCAAAATACCGTCTTATGTATACTGGTGATAAAAAGGTAGCCTTTAACAAAATTTCCTTATTTCTCTCACCACTTCTGAAAAATGAGCCCTGGATGAGGCTACATCTTTGTCTCCATACAAGACTACACATTAACACTGCAAAGAGGTTGAATTCAAAGCACAAATCTTCATTACAGAAGGAATATAAGAAAATGATTAACTCAGAAATTGTTGGAAAGAAATATTTACCTCCAGATTTTTTATAAAATCTATTCATTTTTTGTTTCTTGCCAAAGGCAGATTTTGAAGTAGCTCACATTCGGTGCTGTCAGATGTATATGAAAGCTCTTGGAAAAAAAAAAAAACAATGGCATGGACCACTGAGCCGCTTCATTTGAATATTTGGAAGCACAATTAGACAAGATGATTACCTGCGCTATATGTAATCAAACTGACATTTTTTGTCCAATCACTGTGAAATGGAATTTACATCTTTTTTTAATTGGGTATATTTACCATAATCTATCTATCTATCTATCTATCTATCTATCTATCTATCTATCTATCTATCTATCTATCTATCTATCTATCTATCTATCTATCTATCTATCTATCTATCTATCTATCTATCTATCTATCTATCTATCTATCTATCTATCTATCGCTTTAAAAGAAATAAAGATTGACTAACTTAATAAAGTCATTTAAATTATTCAGCCCCGAAACTTTGACATTGCTCCACCCCTGCAGAGCAAAGGTATAACAGCTTAATCCAACACTGCAGAATAGAGGGGAAAAATATGAATTTAAAAAAGATTTATTGTCTACATCACAGAGCTTGTGGGAAAGAAATCCAAGATTTAAAAAGGCCAGAACTTGATGCCACTGGGGACCATTACCAAACAGATGCGGATGTGCCGAAAGCATCAGTGTGACAGAGCTGGAAAGAGCTGGGGGCCTGAAAGTGTGCAGCAGCGGGAACTAAATGAATTCTTAATACCTCACTGCATGGTATCACTCTTTCTTACCCTTTCCCCAATGTCTCTCTATTTTTTTTGTACGTCTTGCCTCGCCTCTCTTGATTTTATTGTTTCCAAAGAGACACACAGGAAGCAAATGACCTCAGGTTTCCATGGCAACCAATCGACTATAAAATGAAGTAAATTTTGGTAGAATGGAAATGAAAATAGAAGGTATTGAGAAGAGAATATGTAATAAGCTTGTGTAGGGCTGACCAATTGATGCAATTTGATGGCACTTTTTCTGAAAGTTCAAACATCCACTTGAATGTATAGGCAACCGCTGAACCTGATTAAAATTGAAAGTACAATTAAAAAGTTAAAGACAGTGAAAATTCTTCTGACCACAGGCTTTGTAAACAACTGATTGAACAAGCCACCAAAACCGAGAGTGCTTAACATAAAACATTAAGTCCCTGATTTACTAAGATGTTAAACAAAGGGCACTAATTTGCGTATTGTGCTAATAGATTGCATGTGGTCAGAGTCAACATGGAAAATAAAATAGAGTAACCATTTATGACTACAAACATTATAATCACCTGGATGTCAGGTTCACCAATTTCTTATGGTGGGTGGAACAAAGAAATCTTAACTTTCACAGCATTTATGTTTCAAAGGATTTGAATTCACTGAGCACAGGCCACACAGTGCAGAATACAATACTGATCCTGAAAAACATTTTTTTTTCAACAATATAAAACATAATTATCAGTACCTCACTGGTGATCAAATAGAAATATTATTCCTGATCAAACACTGTCAACGCACAGCAAAAATCTTAATACAGTTTAGTTTCTTTTTAATGAATGAATAAATCCAAGACTGTATAGTTGAACAGTTCCTGCTGTTGCAATTTACACTACAAAAATATTTAAAATATCATTATAAGTTGTGTGTATATGGCTCTAGGTACAGACACTGAAATATTCAAAGATAAATTGTCTGAAAAATTCAATTCAATAAGTAATAATACCATTTTTTTTTTATTTATGGAGACTTCAACATCAACCTTTTAAATCCTCAGGGTCAAATAAAAATGACCAAGTTCATGAAGTAAAGCATTTCAGATAAAACCTTTAAAGGTTGAGTCCAGAGTCCCCCCACTGTTTGCAAACAACAGTATTCAAACCGATTCAAACTGAGCGCCCCTCTCTCTCAGGCAAATGGCCGACTCGTTCTTCAGCCTATTCAGCTTCAAGCTTCTCCTTCAGAGCTCAGAAGCAGGTAAAAGCCAAACCAATAATAACCCTGGTTTTCCAATGTGCACTATCTAAACCTCTCCTTTTCTTTGGTGCATCCGCCATTTTTCTTGTTTTTTTTTTCTCTTCGGGAGTTCGAGTGACTGGCTTCTGCTCCAGTCATGAGCTTATTCCCCACACAGCTTTAGCTCTGTCATTGGCTGGCGATATAAACAGAAATCTCCACCCAGAAACATCCCGACCAGACCATAACAAAGCGAAAGAGCGAATTACAGGCAGGGGGAAAGGGAGTTGCATTTAAACTCACCACTGCACGTGAGTAGAGGCTCAAAGGCGCGGTTTGAGATGGATTTCACTTGCACAAGTCTAACATTTATTTTCAGGGGGGAACTTCAGACTCGACCTTTAATGTATGTATATCTTTTCGTTAACAATGACGATGACTAAGACAAAATCATTTTGTTGAAGCCCCTTTTTTTCATGACGATAACGAGAAGATGATGCGCTAAACATGTCTCTGTGATGACTGAAACATGACCAGATGTGTGTGAATTTTCGTTGACAAGACAAGACTGGACGAAAATGTCAGTGTCTGGTCTGTCAGACGTTCAGAATGCAGGAAATGTCTACATACTCTGCATTAATCTGTCTGTCAAAAGTTTAAAAAGTAGCAGTTTGGGCACGCCGAACGCCGCTTAGTGTGCAGCCGCATGCACATCAGAGTTGTGCAGGTTTTACCAACCCACATCCGCCCGAACGGAGAACCACTAACCGCGGCTCTCCCCGTCAAACCCGACCCGCACGTCACACATTAATTTCCTAAATTCATAGTAGTCACTGTCATCTTGCAACTTAGGGGCTTTATTTATTTGATTCAAAGATTCCTGCACAAAAGAACATCATCCTGGTTTTAACTTTGTTCTCCGTTCCTGCTTTGCATCACCAGCAGTGTCTCTGCCTGCGCTGGAAATGATCCTGACGACTGATGTTTAAAACGCGTCATGTCCACAAATGAAAATCAAACTTATTCTCACTGTGCTCGCCAGAACTACATCAATATCCGCACCTGAATTGTGATATTAATCTTTGTCATTTCTATCTGTTAAACAACGTTTTTGCGGGTAACCCGTCGGGTATGATGTTTCGGGTATGATATTGATGTTTCGATAATGTGAGCAGAATGAATAATAGTAATAATGATAATAATAATAATAATAATAATAATAATAATACAAAATCTTAAATAAATAATAATAAAATATAAATAAATAAATAAATAATAGCAGCAACAAATCAAACTAGACTGAGACGTTACTGTTTGTCTTTAAAACTGGAAAAGGAACTTAAGAAGTGCAATGAAGCCATTGACTTCAATGTTAAATGAGCTGAGAATATTCTCGGGCAGATGTCACGTCCGGTTTTGGCGAACAGCACCACAGTCTGGTCAGATGTGCTGAAATACAGCGATGTTTTCTAAAAACTCATCTATGCAGCTGCGCTTGTGTCTGTTACATAGATCATCATGAAGAACATTTTTGTCTTTAAAACATGGCAAAAAAAATCAGCACTTTAAGTATACTTTTGAAGTATAGTTGTAATTATAGAAACTAGTCAAACTTTGTAAATGCTGAGACAAAAACAATATCTTATTTTCATTGGCACAGCAGAAGGTGGCTTTTCCTCTGTGAAAGAAAAAGAGGTAATTCTGCAGCTACAACTCTGCAGTAGCAAACAGGGATAACAAAGTTTTTTTTTTTTTTAATACAGTTCTAATCGGTATTTATGTAAATGTAATAATGTGGAGATATGCGAGAGGAGCCAAGATAAAGAAAAGAGAAGATGTATCCTAAAGGTCTTTTTGTCTGTCTATTTTCTGTATCGTTTTTTCTTTTTTCTTCAGTCTCTATGAGATGTCGAATGATGTCACACTGCAGATGATGGAATATTCAAAGTCTTTAAAATTTTTGGGTGAAGAACATTTTTTGAAGATTTTACCACAATTTAGACACTTAAGTTTGCATGTTACTGAATCTGAGCCCCTCTTTACTTCCGAGAGACCCTCCTAGCTGTTCTTTGTATCCCGATGTTACTAGCATGTTGCCAGTTCACCTGATGAGTTAAAACAAGTTTCTACAGCTGTTTCTTTGTAGTTTTCAAATCTTTTGTTTCCCTTACCCGAGTTTATGAAAAATACTGACTGCCATTACATTCAACTTTAGCTTTCTTATGTTCATTATGTGTCTGCATAAAACATTACAGTTTTTCTTCAATGGCAATTGGCTCATTACTTGAAACAGAATTTACATTCTCAAATCTCTACGATCATTTTGCACAACAGTCTTCCAATTCCCATAACACTATACTGTAGCTCACTTACAAAAGCTCATATCTCTTCCAAAACTGTCTCTCCATTCATCTTAAAGGGTCAAAACATTCATAGTAGTCATAAAAGTCAGCGAATAGTCAAAGCCACCAACATATACTGTACAGATCCTTGTCAATCACTTTGGCTCATTTCTTGAAACAGACCGGACGTTCTCATCACTTTCGATGCTCTGCCCAACCTGGAAGTTTCAGCACAACACCACGATTCTACTACAGAAGCTCAAATCTCACCCAAAACCATCCACAAACTTGTCAATATGAAGTTCCTTTCTCATAAAAACAGTCAGAGGCCGAAAAAAAATCCATCATTGCGTTGGCATTGTATAAGCACTGCACATCAAAATGTTTAGATGTTTTGTCATATGGCAGAGGACCATTGAAATATCCCTCATGTCCATTTCTCAGACTCTCAGCCCAGTCTCCCCATAACAATGGTTATTGTGCTGCGTTTTTTTTCTTTTATTTCTTTTTTTTTTTTTTGCCTTGCTAACAGAATACAATTGTGAATGAAACTGGAAAATAGTATATATCTATATGTACATATATATATATATATATATAACATATATTTACAGAAAGCATAGTCTCCAAGGTTTGACATCACACACGGCACTCATACTGCCAAGGAAATCATTACTACTTTAAATGTAGCCTACAGTGGTGTGAATAAAGCTGGAGTTTCACAACTAACATTTCTTCACTGGTTGTTAGGGACACTAATAATAATAATAATTATAATAATGGATTAGATTTATGTCGCACTTTTTCTTGCAGGGCACTCAAAGTGCTCACAGTAGATCCATTATTCTTTCACTCCTCATTCATACTTGGTGATGGTAAGCTACGTATGTAGCCACAGCTGCAGACCGATGGAAGCGTGGCAGCCATTTGGCACCTATGGCCCCTCCGACCACCGGAACATTCACACACATTCAAACACCAGCGAGGCCCTCACTGGAGGCAAGGAGGGTTAAGTGTCTTGCCAAAGGACACAACGACAGAGGGTTGGGGGAATTGGGATTCGAGCTGCCGATCCTTCGATCATTGGCCGACCTGCTCTACCACCTGAGCCACTGCCGCCCCAGGGATGCACATTGTTAACCGGTTTAGTTTGGGAACCAGTTCTGAGTCAAATGATTCTTTGGAATCGTTTACAAAAACCCTTACGGATTCTTCCCGGGCTGTGCCGCAACTGTAAACAAACATACCTCACGCGCAAATTTGCGATGACGTCCCACACAAACTGCTGCAGAGCAGAGGTAAGCTGAGCTTCTGCATGGAGAAATGTCCCGGCAAAAACGATCCAAAGTCTGGAAGTGATTTTTCACTTACTCCAGAATAATCTGGATCATGTCTGATGCATATGTCCCAAATCTAGTGATACAGACAGCAGATTCTGCAGGAGAACATACTGTATATTGTGCCCAGATATCAGATGTGTCTGATTTTGTCATATACAGACTCCGAATACGGCCACAGGCCATATCCCCAAGTATCTGAGGTCATGAGTGAAAGGGAGACAGAATCTTGAATGTCTCGAGGTCAAATTGGTCTTGCTACTCAAACAGTCTGGACCAGTTCTGGTGCATATTGAGACATGAGCCATCTCTGGTGATATACAGTACAAACAAAAGATTCTGCTTGTCGCCATATATTATCTCCAAATATCAGGTATCAGAATAAAGGTGGTCCAACTGTTTCATTACGGTATTCATGATAGGTATTGTGTTTTTGAAAAGTTTTGACAATTGAACAGACTGTTGTGCACGTGATGACTTACACAATGCAATAATGCTAAGATGTTTTAGAGAGAACAACCATTAGACTGAGAACCAACAATCACTTTAGATCAACAAGATCTATTCACTTGGAAAATGTGCAAAATGTAGGCTAACTGCTAACTGTGGGCTACGTGTACTTTATCATTTGTAAAGATGTCCTGAAACACTGAGACATTTGCAATTTCATGAAATAAATGAGAATTGTAAGAGAATTGGTTTGGAGGTTTGTTGTTTTGAGAATGTTTTTTTTTTTTTTTTAATGAAGTTAGCCAAACCAATTGAAAAAAAAAACTGTAAAATGCATCACTTTTGGTAAGTTCTGTAAGTTCTGTTATGAGTATTGGTCATAGAAGTTAAGTCATTACGTTCTGTTTTTACTTCAATTTTTGTTTGATCATTTTAAGCATATGCAATTTTAATGAACTGTCAGATTTAAGGTTTTTAAATGACATTGCTGTGTTAATACAGCACGGTCATCATGTCTCTTTACACAAAAACTGTTTCTTTCATCGGCTCACTTTCTCCTTTCCAATCTCCCCTCCATCTCTGTAATTTTTAGAAAGGATGAAAAATCTTTTCTTTCCTGGAATTTTCTATCAGGGTTTCTTCGATCCATTACAGCTGACTGGGTGAAGGGAGAATGGAATGTGTGTGTGGTTGTGTGTGTTCTGGACAGCAGTAAATGTCATGGGATATCATACGGTAATGCTTCACAGCATCCCATGTCAGCTCCTCTTTTCCCTAAGCTGTCAGGTCAGAGGATTGCTTGTACATTCACACATATGTACTCAAGCACACACACTCAAGGAACTTAAAGGTTGAATGAATAATGCTCAAAATTACAGAAGCAACAGGAGTTATTATTTCTCCTGTGAGGTCTCTGATTGGTCGTTAGTATCCTGCCTTGAAACCCTTCTATTCGTTTGGTGTTCATTTTTCCTCCAGAAATGGACTAAAACTGATGTCTCTTAAAAGGGGTGATGAAGCCATTAAACTTTAAGTAACCCCTGCATTGACAACGCAGAGTTAATGAAATGATTATTAATAAACCAATCATCACCCACAAGACTGGCATTTGCAAACATCTACATGTTACAAAGATGTCTGTAGCTGGGTTTCCATTACACCTGGAATTGGGCAAAACCTAAATATCGCAATTAAAAACCACTAATGGAAACACCTACATTTTTGAAAAAACTCTCAAATATTGCAAAAACGTTTTTACGCTTTCATGAGGCGTAAATTCAGATGTTTCGATAAAGCAGTTTTTCACATAAGTGTAATGGAATAATTTTTTTCGCAATTACACGACATCAGGCATGACGTAGGGGGGTTAAAATCCAGTTATTCCTTCTTAATTATGATAAATATGATCATTTACAAGCATTAACTGTGAAATTGAAGTGATGGGGAAAGTTTTATCAGTATGAAAAATCCCCAAATCTCCGTAACTCAGCAAGCTGGGTTCATTTATCCAGATGGTTTAAATTCTTCATGTATTTACGACTGGCCACGAGCTGTTTATGTCGTTTCCACAAATTTGTAACACCACGACTCGTTTCTCTCGTTCCCACATGTTAATTATACGTCACCAGGATTTAATAAAACGTGACCACTGATAACATCGTATGACTGCACCTTCGTATCAACAGCTGCATCGCCACATCAGTCAGGAACTGGTGCCGGATAAAAGTGGAATAAAGATCAAGAAATGACATCCACACTCCAGAAGTTGATCCTGAGGGGGTTTTAATTTGTGTTACATTTCTGGCATCTGTTCTGGAAGTTGCCACAAGTGTTTTTTTCCCTGCTGATATGATCAGAGGCTCCGTACATACAGACTTTACCTCTGAATCATCATCCCCTGCTTTCATCTCCTGATGATGAGCAGCAGCAGCTCTAAAACACTAAATGTTTATATCTCCATCCTCCTCAAAGTAGAGTCTCGCGGGACGGGAGTTTATGAGAATTACAGCTTATACCATTCAATGGAAACACTTACATATCCAAAATGTACTTTTTTGAAATGTAAGAAATATCGCTTTTATTTTTCAAAGTGTAATGGAAACCCAGATAGAGAGGTCTCCATGAAAAGGTTATTGTTTCACAGTTTGTGTTTGATGCGAACCCTCTTCAAGAATCTACAAAACCCCTCATTTACCAAAAATGACATAATGCACTGCAAGTTCCAGTAGAAACAAAGGCTAAAATAATGTTACAGTCAAGTGTTACACTGTATTTATCTATTGGAAGATTGCATAATATTGGCAAAACTAAAAGATCACTTTATTTTCACACAATTTTAACCAATACATGTGATACTGGAGGAGTAAACCAGAAGTGATCTTAGAATTCAAAGTCATTGTGGTCAATTAAACTATCCTTGTCCTCCTGAAGCCAAATCGATCAATTAGTGGATGAAATATAGCTGAGAAGTTTTGAGCTTTCAAAGATATTTCAGGTGCATTTCTTTATTAACTCAGAAACTATTTTCACTTAATTCTGAATTCTTAATTGATTCTGAATACAGTCAGTGTATGATGCAATTTGCCAATGAAAAGGCATCTAAGCCTCGTACTTTCAGCTTTCATCTATCAACAACAGTGTTATCCCAATTGACCAAGTCACAGCCAGAAGTTTCAGAGTCAAAATTTGCCTCTCTACCAAGGTGAAATAATTAGTGAAGTTGATATGTAATAGTAAACAAGTTCATATTATCTGCTTCTCATACAAATTTTATCTGTATGTAAATACAGTATACATACGTACATACATGTACCGGTGTGTGTGTGTACATATATATATATATATATATATATATATATATATATATATATATATAATAATACATATGTGTGCGTGTGTGTGTATTACTCACAACTTTCCTCATATCACCACTCTGTTTCTTTCTCATAAGACCTGTGCACAGCTGCCAAACATTTGGATACCTGGAGACACGTCCTGTCTTGTTGTAATGGCAATTAGTGCTTTTCAAACATTAAGAACGTTTTGTTGTGTGTCCATTACCATTGCATACTTCCTGTCAGCAAAAAAATTATGTATCTGCATTTATCATTTTTAAAAAGCGAAACAGTGACTTTGCATTTTAGGGCTGCCTTGATAAGTCGATTAATCTGTCAAACTGTCAAAATAGTTGACGGCAAATTTCATAATTGACTAATCCTTTCTTGTTCATAAGCTTTGTTTTTCCTCTCAAAATTGTCACTGTACCTTCTGCTTCCTTGTCTGTCTTACTGTCTGGTCAGCTGTTCTTAAATTATATATTGACACATACAGTATAAAACTCACACACACACTGCCAGTCAAAAGTTTGAACAAATTTTCAATTAGATTCAATGAGAAAGTGTGAAAACTTTTGACTGATCCTGTTAATATGCTACAATTTTCATATGATACGATTAGTCGACTAATCGCCAAAATAATCAGTGACTAGTCGATTATCAAAATAATCGTTTGTGGCAGCCCTAATTTCAATGTGCTCACAACAGTATTAGAGGATTATTTTAGTGGAACCACCTGGCAAAAATGAAATGATTTCTGTATTAGATGATAAATGCTTAAAATAAGTTATTTGTAGACCTTCACTACCAATCACAGAAAGAACTGGGCGGACCTGGCTGAATGGCACCCTTTAAATCTTTGGTACATGCTATTTTTTGGTTGCACAAACCACCAGAAGTGCAGGGAACACTGTAAATGCAAAAGCCCTGATCAGGAAAAGTGACAGAGAACAGCAACAAATGCCTCTTAAAATAATCAGCAGCCAACAATTTACGAGTCAGCCTATATGTGCAATTAATATTTTTTGTATGAGAGGTTTCCCCTTGAATGAAATGTGTTCTTTACAATTTATCCAAAACTTTCCCCACATGCATGCTCTGCCAAAACACACATAAGGGAGAACAATGATTTGGATCAATAAGTTAATTTATCAGTCAATCGCCTCCTGGAACTGGATGGAAGTCAATAAATTGCTGCAATATAGAGGAGCAATGCAATGGATCAGGTTTCCCAACAGCTGACAGGTGAGGTGTATCTTAGCAGTGATGATGAGATAAGGCAAATGGAAGTAACAGAAAAATACTTAGTGCGCAATTGCAGATAGAATCCTGCATTTAAGACAGGAAAAGACCCAAACAAACATAGATCATCTATATTTTAGACCATCTGGTAGGATTTGCTGTGCTTTCCATTTGCTACCCACCCCCACCCCACCCTGCCTTTCTATCATATGGCAATAATATGATATGGCTGCTAAGTGTGTAGGTTTCCTCTTCTGCCCACGATCACATTTGCTCAATATTTCTATCCCTCGGTATGGCTATGCTTGTGTAACTCAGAGCAAAATCCACATGAGCAGACTGACCACCAATTACACAATGCAATAGTGGCTGTGCTAAAAATACTGAGAGAGTTGTCTGCCAGCAGTAGGAAATATGATAACACAGAAAAAGAAAAATTCTATTATTGTTGGTTACTGCTGTAGAGTTGGATCCATTTACATTTTGCCCAAATGGCAGGAAGACTCAGAAGTATCATCACAGGTAAGTTTAAAATAGGTAAGATATGATGGATACCATGGACAAGTTTTCAATTCATGCTGATACTAAAGTGTACAGTGCAAAAAAAACAAACATCAAATGGGGATGTCAAATATTTGTCTCAAAACAGGTTTTTATTGGCTCAGGCGTCAGTATTCAACATAGAACCAACTCAGGCATGTTTTAATGCGTTTATACCATTCATTTATTATTTTTCTTTACCACTTAATCCAATTCAGGGTCATGGGGGTTGCTGGAGCCGATCCCAGCTATTATCAGGTGAGAGGAAGGGTACACCCTGGACAGGTGGCCAGTCTGCTGCAGAGCCAACACAGAGAGACAGACAACCATTCACATTCACATTAACGCCTACTGTAGGGACAATTTGGAGTAATCAATTAACCAACACAATATTGCCAAATGTATTCGCCCACCTGCCGTGACTCACATATGAGCTTAAGTGACATCCCATTCCTAATCCATAGGGTTCAATATGACGTTGGTCCACCCTTTGCAGCTTCAACTCTTCTGGGAAGGCTGTCCACAAGGTTTAGGAGTGTGTTTAGGGGAATTTTTGACCATTCTTCCAGAAGTGCATTTGTGAGGTCACACACTGATGTTGGAGGAGAAGGCCTGTCTCTCAGTCTCCACTTTAATTCATCCCAAAGGTGTTCTATGGGGTTGAGGTCAGGACTTTATACAGGCCAGCCAAGTCCATCCACACCAGACTCTGCATCCATGTCTTTATGGACCTGCTTTGTGCACTGGTGCACAGTCATGTTGGAAGAGGAAGGGGCCAGCTCCAAACTGTTCCCACAAAGTTGGGAGCATGGAATTGTCCAAAATGTCTTGGTATGCTGAAGCTTTCAGGGTTCCTTTCACTGGAACTAAGGGGCCAAGCCCAGTTCCTGACAAACAACCCCACACCATCACCCCCCCTCTACCAAACTTTATACTTGGCACAATGCAGTCAGACAAGTACTGTTGTCCTAGCAACTGCCAAGCCCAGATTCATCCATCAGATTGTCAGATGGAGAAGCGCGATTAGTCAACTCAGAGAACGCCTCCACTGCTCTAGAGTCCAGTGGCGGCGTGCTTTACACCACTGCATCCACGCTTTGCATTGCGCTTGGTGACGTATCGCTTGGATGCAGCTGCTCGACCATGGAAACCCATTCCATGAAGCTCTCTGTGCACTGTTCTTGAGCTGATCTGAAGGCCACATGAAGTTTGGAGGTCTGTAGTGATTGACTCTGCAGAAAGTTGGTGACCTCTTTGTACCGTGTGCTTCAGCATTCGCTGACCCCGCTCCATTAGTTTATGTGGCCTACCACTTTGTGGATGAGTTGCTGTCATTCCCAAACACTTCCACTCTTTTATAATACAGCTGAGAGTTGACTGTGGAATATTTACAGTAGGAGCGAGGAAATTTCATGACTGGATTTGTTGCACAGGTGGCATCCTATCACAGTTCCACGTGGGAATTCACTGAGCTCCTGAGAACGACCCATTCTTTGACAAACATTTGTCAAAACAGTCTGCATGCCTAGGTGCTTCATTTTACACCTGTGGCAATGGAAGTGATTGAAACACCTGATTTCCATAATTTGGATTAGTGAGCAAATACTTTTGGCAGTATAGTGTAGCTCAGGTGTTAGTATTCAACATAGAACCAACTCAGGTGTCTGACTATAGATGTAGAATTGTGTCCCCACTATATCTATCAGCTCCTCGGTTGTCCCTGTCCCCATTATGCAAAACAGCTGAGAGATCCACATCACCAGTAGTGGGAAGTAAGGAAGTAGTACCTTTTTCATGAATCTGCACTTTACTGAAGTACTGTCATGGATACTTTTGCTAGGGTTCCCAAATACAGTCCTACAAGGACTGCAATCCTGCAGGTACTACATTTTACATCAAATATCTCGACTTCTGAATTCACTACACTTCTAGAATTCATTTTTGTTATGTGTTACACATTACAGTTCCTCATAATGCTGCTGAAAGTTCCATTCAATTGAATGGACTATGAAATATTTCCTATACTGAGCATTGGTATAAGCAAAGGGTTTTGTGCTTCTGATTCACATCTTTAATTAAAATCTTTTGCAGGTAGTCTATTCACTTATCATAACAGAGATTCATGGTAATTCATTTCTAACATTGCTAGAAGGACTATTTTTCTTGACAGAAACAATGAAAGTACTTTGAAACCATTAAAATGAAATATTCTGTGAAGTTTCTTTGATCATTTTGGTAAGTAACTGTATAATAGGCAGGATAAATTATCTAACGGTCATTATCGAAAAATAAATCCTGCTTCATCCTGAAGGGATGTACGTGATGAACAATAAGAGGGGAGTTGTTCCACTTAACCAATTAAAGCACGCAGTAATGTTAGACCCTGCTTGATTGAGAGTGGGGCATCCGTGGCAGGATCAGCATAACTTTGTTCATGACATTTTAGTACAGGTCACCCCTAAAAATAAATAAGTAAAAGAAATAATAATTCTGATTCACAGAATCATAAGTCCATGTATGAACTTTATCACAGAGGGTAGACACAATAGAACAATGACATAACATGCAGTCATCACACTTACTGATGTAGCTGATCACTGCACTATATATTCAACAAATATTCTTACTTTTAATACTTTAAGTATATTTCAAGGCAAATACTTACAATACTCACTTTTACTCAAGTAAAAAGCTTAATGTAGTACTTTCACTAGAGTACATTTTGTCGTTTTATTTATACCTTTACTGTGTTTGAGTACTCTCTCCACCATTGAATATCACTGTTATAAGTCCCACCCTACAGTATAATCCATTCTAGCCGTTGTGATTGACTCTGCTCTTGCAAATGTGATTGGCTGGCCCTGTTGCTAAGATAGAATAGAATAGAATAGAATAGAATAGAATAGAATAGAATAGAATAGAATAGAATAGAATAGTACAAGTACAACAGAATTAAGGGAGGCAATTATTGACAGTTGAAAGAGCTAACAGTTCTGACTAGTGCGGCTAGTCATTAAGAACAGTGTTAATGGAGAAAAACGTTGATTGTGCCTTCAGTAGGAACTTCAGGACAAAAAAACTGAAATGAAAACAAAGGATTGAATTTAAGAGCGAGTCTTAAATAATTTCTGATGTTGCCTTATATGTAAAAGTTGAAGGAAAAATAAATTATTTTCCAACTGTTACTGAGTCATGAATAAAGGTGATAGTCACAGTAAGTAAACGGGAAAAAAGTTGTTTCCTTATGAATCAACGTATTATTTTGTTAGACAGAGTCAAAGCTGCCAGACAGAGAGGAGCAGATGCTGAGGCCGGTGGAGAGGAAGGTAAACTTTTTTAGTACTTAGAGTTGTGGCTTGGGCTTCATAAATAATTGATATTTATTCAAAGTCATGATATAACATAATGAAGTATTTACTTAACTTCACATAATATTGTAGAAACTAAAAAGGGCATTTTTGTTAAGTGGAGTTCCCTGAAAAAATGAAACACTATTTTTTCAGTCAGTCAGTCAGTCATTTTCTGTACCGCTTATCCAATTCAGGGTCGCGGGGATTGCTGGAGCCTATCCCAGCTATCATCAGGCGAGAGGCGGGGTACACCCTGGACAGGTCGCCAGTCTGTCGCAGGGCCAACACTGAAAGACAGACAACCATTCACTCTCACACTCATACCTAGGGGCAATTTAGAATGATCAATTAACCTAACATGCATGTCTTTGGATGGTGGGAGGAAGCCGGAGTACCCGGAGAGAACCCACGCATACACGGGGAGAACATGCAAACTCCACACAGGAAGGCCACTGTTGGAATTGTTCAAACCCCCTCCCCAGCCGGGAATCGAACCAGCAACCTTCTTACTGTGAGGCTGCGGTGCTAACCACCACACCACCGAGCATTATTTTTTCAATGTTCTAAAATTAAAATTAAAGTGATAATGATGTAAAAGGGAACATCTCCTCTGACATCACATATTCTATGCAACAACGAGTCAATGTGAACATATATATATATATATATATATATATATATATATATATATATATATATATATATATATATATTTCAAAATTATTACAACTAAGAAGATGGTGTAGTTTCTTCATTTAAAAATAAACTTGGCTGTGTGATTACTTATATGATTACTTTAATCATATAAAGCACTTTGTGCTGCTATTGTGTATGAAACATGCTTAAATTCAGTTTGATTTGATTTGTAGCAATGCCTTACCACTTTGTTTGCAATTTTAGCTGCATTGGTCATATTTTCCTTTAAGGTTTCATTAAGTTGATCAATAGTGGATTCCTTATACTCTTGTTCTTTGTAACATAAGTAAATTTTTGTGATGTTAACTGATACCTGATATTTGCAGCTTTTTGGATCTTCTAAACTTGATTGCTTCTTCACAAACTCTATCAGTCTATTCTCACTCCAACAGCATCATATTGTGATTTTATAAAGACCCCTTGGCCTAAGAAATCGAAGTGGAGGGATCCTTTTAATCAGCTTTCATCGCATTAGATTACACCAGTCAGATGTTTGGACACATATACGGCAGAGTGTGTCAAAACATTTGACTGGTACTGGTATATATATATATATATATTGTATACAGTATATAGACTGTGTAATAGTACAGCATACAGTATACACTGTACTTTAAATTGATTGCGATCTTTTCCTAAGCAAGAATTTTTGCTTTCCAAATCCAAGCAAGTGAATCTGAAGGCAAATGTTTGATAACTGTTACAAATGCGGACTGCGACTTGCTCAGAATACTGGCAGTATTACCACAGCCAGCATGTCAGGGTACCAAACCATAAAACACATCCGAGTTTCTCAGCAACATAGTTGGTTTTGACAAAACATTAGTATCGTCCTGGGAACGAGAAGGAGTTGACTAGGAGGCCATCACTTCCTCCTGCTTGAAGCATGACTCCACTGTTTAGTTGGAAAAACATCTTTCAGATACATTATAACTTTTTAGTTTTTTTTAGTTCTTCTTTTTTTTTTTTTTTTTTTACAGCTAACATTACCCTTAACTGGCTGTTAGCTGTGATTTTTTTATTATTAAGGTACAATTAGTGTGAATAAGTGACTAAAATTTTCTTTCATGTATATTTTTTCTTTCTTTCTGGCATCCTTCTAGTCTTATTGTGTATTAGTACAGCAACTGGTAAACTGGTAAATAACTGGTAAATAATATTCCAATATGTGTGCATTATTGCATTTTTTTCCCTTTTTGAATGTATACTATACTTTACTGACTAAGAAATAAACTCTGGCCTGAAATTATACCTTTAAACTTAAATACCTAGAATAAGAACATTTTATGTAAAGTTAAATCATGAGAGAGACAACTTCAAGTCCTGTAAGTACATAGACTTTCCCTCCCTGTCTGCCTTTCTTCATCACTTTAGTACATCTTATGTATGGAGATCAGTAAAGTCAATAGCAATGAGTGTTTAATATTATTCATTCTTTTCTGTTACTTGGCATCATTGAAATTTGAATGAGACATAACAAGGTGACATATTAATATTCATTATCTTATCACGAGGAGCAAAGTGTGGAAACCGCAGGGACGAGTATCGCTTTCAGCAGTGATGAGAGGCTTCCTAGATTAAGATTTCAGCCCACAATAAAACACAAACATGCACTTTTACACACATTTACGACACATTAACGCATGCCAGTCAGCAGTTCCCAAGATAGCACCATGCAGATAGCAATCATCGGAGGCAACTGTTAATGACAGACTAATGACTGTCATTTACCAAACTTGGGAGAATGGCTCCATTGAGTCTGTCTTAACTGAAGGTTTATTAATATCTCATCTAAAAATATCTTTTTTTTTCCCCTCAAAATTTAAACTTCATTTTAATGACCGAATCACCTTCCTTCATTCTTTCCCCAGAACTGGTTGTTGTAAAGACACATCTGCCTACATACATACATCACTGAGGGCTGCAGCATACACTTATTTATCAAAGGAACAGTTCAGAGAAATGTTTACTGTTAGTGAGATCTTTTCTAAATATGTTCATGTGCACATAATTAACAGTGCATAATGTGTTTGGAGGAAGGTGTAATGACACCTAAATTCATTATTTTTCATCTTCATATCTCAGCCTCTGCCTAGAATTGTTTCCCGCTGTGCCATATTTTTCTTCCTCCATTACTCAGTGGTGCAATTTATGTGATAAATATATGCCAAAAAAAGGACCTTAACTTTGGGGGTTGTTGTTCAACTTTACTTAAGACCACTAATCAGCAATTAGATGATATAATCAGAATGGATTATTTGGTACGATTAGTTTTGTTACTCTAATAATTTTTACTTTTTTTTTCATATTATATTTTTAATATTAATACAAAATTATATGGAAACAGAAATATCCATGAAGCCAATGCAAATGCACAATAATCGTAAAAGTTTTGTAGTAGTTAGAAAAGATTGTGCACATCATGGTTGGGTCTCTGAGGATAATTAGAAAAACACAGAATCACACATATAAGTCTGAGACACCTCATAACCAGCACCGGCCAAACCACCTGACTTTACATCCCCATAGCAACACAGATAGCTGTAATGTGTAGGGAAGCAAAAGCGAAGGATGAAAGACAGTGGGGAGGAAGAAAAGAGCAGCAGTGATGCTACTGCTACTGGTACTAGTACACCAAAGTGTACAGACCCTTTACAGAGCTCGCTGTGCTAATTACCGTGCCTCTGGGTCTTTGAAGGGTTGTGTTCACTTTGGGTGACCTCTCACCTATTCACACACGCCCAGGTGTTGCCCATCCAGTAGCTGTCTCTCCACAGGCGCTCGTGTGTTATTTCAGCACCTGCTGGCTCAGTGGGTGATGCCATGCTGATAGTAATATGTATTGGCAGCAACCAGCATGAAGGCAGATGTGCAAAGCATGACATTGACAGCACTGGGCTGTCTGAAGCTGAAGATATGAACGCAAAAAGGATTAACATACAGGGAAGAATTACAAATTAAATATGTGGGGTCATCTGCTGTCAATAGCCATAGAAAAGTAAGTTTAACATTGACCCTCAAGTGACAATTGCTCCTAAATTAACCATTTTTGGTAAAGTTTTCAATCAAGTTTGTTTTTTTATAAACTTTATTCATCCCAATTAGCAAGCCAATTCGGAAATTCATTCTCTGCATCTTTCACCCGTCTCAGATTGAATCTGAGAGCAGTGGGCTGCTATTTAAAGCACCCGGGGAGCAGTTGGTGGGGGGTTAAGGACCTTGCTCAAGGGTCCACATGAGTGCCATGTCGGGGACTCAAACCTGGGTCTGCTGCGCCAAAGCCTGTGACATTAACCACTACGCCATCCACTCCCAAAGTTTATGGCAGGTGTAGCTACTCTAAGGTAGCTGAGCTTATCCCAGCTGCCACTGGGTGGGGTAGAGACAGTGCTTAGTTTGTCCTCCAAAGGTGCCAGGTCCCCCATTGCAAGGGGTACCCAACACCTCCACACGGGGAGCTAGTTTTTCTTGTGTTTTTAATGTGTTATTATTGTCTTTTTACCTTAATTTCCACAACTACCTTGTATAACATTTGCAGCAAAATTAGCAACACCAAGTGGCCCACTGGCTCATCAGAACAGACAAGAATGTATTAATTCAAATGAGCAAAAGAACATATTGCAATGTATATATATATATATATATATATATATATATATATATATATATATA
>JALJCO010008579.1:0-32953 GCA_023101725.1 Atherinomorus stipes | reverse complement strand
TTTTTCGCAGCGTTCACCACGGCGGTAGGGCGCAGAGTCGGCGAAAGAGCACAGCGGCATCGAGCACGTCAGGCAAGCGTTGCTAAGCAACAGACCAGGAAGTGTTTTCTTCCCGGCACGCTTCGTTGTGAGAGATGTACCTCATCGTTGCAGCAAAGAGCTTTTCTCCTGAGGAGGAGGAGAAGATCAGCAGCAGATAAAAGGGTGGGGGTCCACCTGATCCTGATAACAAGGCAGAACTTGGGGGAGTTCAGGTTCGTCCGGGAGCTGCATTCTTTCACACAGACCGCTTCCAGGTTTACTTCAGGCTGAACCAGGACCACTTTTTTCCCTGAACTGGCCTCTCCTATTGGACGCGCTAGGATGTCGTCACAGCACGCTGCTCACGCCGCACAGCGGCGGTATCACATACACAATGAATGAGTTTGCCGCCATCCTCTTGCGCTCACCGCGTTCTATCTGAAAGGGCCTTTAACCTCCAAGTAGTGATGTGCCTGATGAACTGAGACTCCGAAGCGCGTGTCGAGAAAAAGGGGGCGTTCCTCCTAATGAAGCTACGTTTCGGAGCTTGTGTTGTCAGCATAGGAATCACGTGACCAGAGCAAAAGGAGGCCTCGGTTTGTGAAGACGACGTAACGTGTCGGTCTGTGTTTCACATCTGCACAAGAAACATTTGGAAGTCGCTATATTGAAGTTGACAGATAATTTATCCGAGCTCAAAATACAAAGACAGAAAGATCCTGACATACAGCCACAGAAACCAGCAGTTTTATCAGCTTTCCCACCGATTTATGTTGCCCTCTCTGCACGTTATTTGAAGATTATTAAGTCGCCAAACCGATAAACAGATTTCAGCCCTATGTCACCTCATACGTGGAGTTCCATAAGCACTGCACTCAATACGTAATTCTCACTGCCATAACAGTTAATTCATGCCAAATATAAAATGAAATGATATGGCCGCCGTCTTCTGTCATATTGATCATGCGCTCATTTGTCTAGTTAGCAATTTTGCCTTTTACTCGGGAGGCTGTGGTTCAAATCCCACGCGTGCTTTTTTAAATATTTTGCAACATTTTATTGTCAAACTGCGAGTCAAATACTTAAAGGCCCGGATAATCCACATTGTATTTGTTGGATGCTGCTAATTTATTTGACAAATCCTTTATTTTCTGGTCATGGGCACTACTGAGATGGTTTGAGTGCACTTTTGTTTGGGCTGATGTGGACCCATTTTGACACTAGATGTCACTAAAGAGGAATATGAATGAAACCTCGGGTACTGAACCTTTTCCCGAACCAACTGGCTGGAAAGCCTCAATGCTTCATGAAGCTTCATTTGGCCATCACTACCTCCAAGGTCCGATGTCAATTTCAGACAATGGGCTCTATGCACAACTCCACTACTTCCTAAACTTAAGCCAGCTCCTTGTTTCCTGTCTTTCATGATTGGACAAATTGATTAATCCAGGTGTGTCTGACTTCAGTAACCATGACGACAATGGCCAGACACACCTGGATTAATCAGTTGTCCAGTAACGAAAGACAAGATCCAAAGGAGCTGGCTGAAATTCAGGAATTAATGGAGTTTTGTACACAACCTATTGCAAACATGGAGTCGGTGGAGGAAACCATGATAATGTACATTATCAGAAAGCGATAAAGAGGCAGCACAGTGGATGGTGGTGGTATGTGTGGCCATTAAACACACATTTCCTACTACATTTCCTCCATCAGGCTACACATCTGCAAGAGCCCCGAAAACGTATCAAATTATGCATGTAAAAGATGGACGAAATGCTCCGTATACGTCTTTTGCGTAAAACAAAAATGGGCCTAAAAGGGACCAACATCTGCACTTTTCCAGTCTCGGAAGTGTAGTTAATCAGGTATGTAAGTGGACGATGTTCCAGACTAGAGTGACCAGGCCGATTGTAAAAAGAGCTTCATTTAAAAATCTTAAAGACTTTTAATAACTATGAAGTTGTTTCTTATGGACATTTTTAGTCTCTTTGTAAGTAAAATGACCTAAAGGATCATTACAAGCACTTAGAAAAGTCAATATTCATAAAATTGACCCTTTAAGGCAGAATTATAATCCTGCTTAGTTCCGTGTTCTCTATTCAGAGATCATTAGTGAAAGAAAAAGTAAGGTTTGATTTTTTTTTTTTTTTTTACCTTGACAGTTTCGGCGATCAGCTGTCACCTTCATCAGAAGTTGTTCCACTGGCAGCGCCTGACGTGTCATCCAGCAGATCATGACAGCCAGATATTTGGATTTCTTTGCATGTGTGCATTATTTGGGCTGTTGCTGACATCTGGTAAAATTTTCACTTCAATACATCTACTAGAATTATATTTTAATAGAAAAATGTTGACGTTTTCAGTACTTTTTTTTCTCCAATCAAAGTTTATGATTGTAAATAATCATGAATATCATAATTTAGAAGGATAAACATATTAATTGTGGATTTGTTCCACCACACAGACAGTACAGCCTGATGTCTAACATAGACCCCCACTCGCTGCAAAATAGCCATTGTGGGATCTTTGTTCTTGGAGCAGTATACAGTTGTCACAAGCCTAGAGTGCCCTCTTGTGGCTGAAGATGGTAATGTTTACTTCTTTGAGATGTAATATCTTGTTAGTGATACATGTAAATTAAAGAGTTCAATTTTGCAATTATTTTGTGAATAATGTAACTAATCTCAATCACACTCTTGATTAACTGCAAGTGAATTGCAATTAATTGGAAATTAAAAAATTGTAATCAACTGAGAGCCTTGAAGACTTGAAACCTGCCCTGCTGATATTAATGGGTTGCATTATCTGGAAATCTTTTTTGCTTATCTATTTTCAGTCATTCATAACTGTGGTTTCTTTTTATTTTAAAAAAAATTGTGCTTATTCTTCACTGTTCTCACTCATCTTGAATTTTTTTCACTTTTACTGAAGACTCTTTAATAGTCATATTTAATGAATATTATGTAGGACGAGTAATTTTAATATACAGTGGGTACAAAAAGTATTCAGACCCTTTCAATCTCAAGTTTATTTATATAGCACATTTATAAATGACAGTCACCAAAGTGCTGAACAACCCCTTGAAACTTTTTACTCTTTGTTTCATTGCAGCCATTTGCAAAAATCAGAATTTTTAAATTTCTCATTCATGTACACTTAGCACCCTATCTTGACAGAAAAATTTATTCAAAAAGAAAAACGGATATATTGCGTGGTCAAAAGTATTCAGACCCTTTGCAGTGACACTCATATTTAACTCACAGGCTGTCCATTTCTTCTGATCCTCCTTAAAAATGGTTCTTCTCCTTCATTGGAGTCCAGCTGCGTTTAAACTGATTGGACTTGATTAGGAAAAGCGCACACCTGTCTATATAAGACCTTACCCCGGCTTTACACCTGGTCCGTGACCGCAGCACCGCGCAGTGCAACGGCTTCCCTGCAACCTGCACGGTGCGAGCATTTACACCGTGCACTCTGCACCCGCGAGCGCACCCGTGAGTGCACCAGCTGTTGTTAGATTCATGACATCACGGAATCACAGGAGGATTGGAAGATCCCCTGTGATTCTCATCCAAAAGGTTAATTTTGTCCACATGTTTTTGTGTCATGGTTTCTTTTTTCACTGAAACCCTGTGGACACGGAGATGCTGTCATGTTCAGGTAGTTCAGCAGTTTAAACTCTGTACAGTAGCTTTTGTTCATAAAGTTACCGGATGTTTTGCACTGAATCTGTGTCTGACTTCCTGTCTGGTCCGATCTGAACGACTGAAATTGACGCGGTGTCGGTGCGTGCTCCATCAAAAATAGAGCTGGCACGTATCTTTAGCACAGCGGCGCGGCATGCCGGAGCGACGACGGACCGCTCACGCGCCGCGGCTTCATCAATATGTTTCAAACCATTGACTACATGGGCGTGATCCGGTGCACATGGCGCACCGCTGCGCTGCGCTCACATCACGGACCAGGTGTAAAGCAGGGGTTACATCCCAGAGTGCATGTCAAACAAATGAGAAAGAACGAAGGTCGAAGGAACTCTCCAAGGAGCTCAGAGACAGAACTGTGGTGAGGCACAGATCTGGCTAAGAGTTACAAAATAATTACTGCAGCACTAAAGGGTTTCAAAGAGCACGTTAGCCTCCATATTCCTTAAATTGAAGAAGTTTGGGATGACAAAAACTCTTCCTAGACCCGGCCATCCAGCCAAACAATCGTGGGAGCAATCGTGGGAGAAGAGCCTTGGTGAGAGAGGTAAAGAAGAACCCAAAGATCACTGTGGCTGAGCTCCCGAGATGCAGTAGGGAGATGGAGAAAGTTCCACAAAGTCAACTATCACTGCAGCCTCCACCAGTCGGGGCTTTATGGCAGAGTGGCCTGACCGAAAGCCTCTCCTCAGTGCAGACATATGAAAGCCCACATAGAGTTTGCCAAAAAACACATTCAGACTCCCAGACTGTGAGAAATAAGATTCTCTGATCTGATGAGACCAAGATTGAACTTTTTGGTGTTATTTCTAAGCGGTATGTGTGTTGAAAACCAGGCACTGCTCATCACCTGCCCAATATCATCTCAACAGTGAAACATGGTGGTGGCGGCATCATGGTATGGGGTTTTTTTTTTAGCTGCAGGGACAGGACGACTGGTTGCAATTGAAGGAAAGATGAATGCGGCCAAGTACAGAGAGATCATGGAAGAAAACCTCTTCCAGAGTGCTCAGGACCTCAGACTGGGCCGAAGGTTCACCTTCCAACAACACAATGACCCTCAGCACACAGCTGAAATAACAAAGGAGCGGCTTCGGAACAACTCTGACCATTCTTGACTGGCCCAGACAGAGCCCCGACATAAACCCAGTTGAGCATCTCTGGAGAGACCTGAAAATGGCTGTCCACCCCGTTCACCATCCAACCTGAAAGAACTGGAGAGGATCTACATTTCTGTTTTTTCTGTGAGGATGGGGTGCTGAGTGTTCATAAATGAGAAATAAAAATTTTTGATTTTGGCAAATGGCTGCAATGAAACAAAGTGTGAAAAGTTTCAAGGGGTCTAAATACTTTCTGTACCCACTGTATCTGGACAAATTGGCTATTGGAAAACAAATGTTTTTTGCAGCCACAATTGCCCCATGTTGTTGTAGCTTGAAAGGAAGCTGTGAGTGCAAGCAGTAGCTAGCATTAGCATGCCTTGTTCCTGTTAGCTCTGGGCAACAATGCAGTAAAGTTTCTGTACACTACTTTTGGTATACCACATGCAACATCTGTAGTAGTGTTGTCACGATACCAGAAATTCAGTAGTCGATACCAATACCAGTAAATTTCCACGGTACTCAATACCAAATTTGATACCCCCCCCCCAAAAAAACCTTGTAATATATCCACCTTTATTAAATTAATTACCTCTTTACAAGGTTAAAAAAAAAAACTGAACAGAAAAATAAACTCTGCCTGCAGTGGCATTTTGCCTTCAAGTATTTACAACAAACGTGCTTTTGTAACTATAATGAATAAAGTTTCATCAATCATGAACAAATAAATAGAAAACAACATAAATACAATAACAAAATAGGTCTGTTATGGCATGAAGCCTTCATGTATTTGAAAGAAAACAAACAACATTGTGTTCAATCCTTTCCATCAGCCCTGAAAATGCCATCAGCCGCAGATCTAAACCTCTTTATATAATGAATAAAGTTTTAACAAGCACAACGGGAAATTATAGAATGAAAGATAACAGCACAAATGTGTGAGCACATCCACTTGGAGTGAAGCTGTTTTAGACTGGATACTGATTCATGGCCATGATGACGATGGATCACCCTCCAAGAATACTAATTATAAAGTTTAATGTATTATCTTCAAAGCCTTATTGCCAATTCAAGCGCGCAGAATTCCAGTAGTGCCGCAGTTTTGTTTAAAACTCTGTGACTCACGTGTTCTCAGCGTGCACAGATGCAGGAATGTCTGACAGTGTGTGGGATGATTAGGGCTGGGTATCGATTCAGATTTCAAGAATTGATTTGATTCCGATTCTTATGGTTTTGAATCGATTATTTTTGATCTGTCCGATCCAATCCGATTTCGATTCGATTTGATTCGATTCGATTTCGATTCGATCTCGATTCGATCTTGATTCGATCTCAATTTGGTTTGCTGGTATTGAAAAAAATTTTAGCCTTTACCTGAATTCCATAACTCTGTAGGTATGCAACATATTAATTCTAGTATTATGTTAATATTCTGGAACGAATGAATGAAGTAATGTAGTTAATGGTGGCTGATTTGACCAAACCAAACCAAACCCTCTCCCCAGATACAGTCATCCACAAAATTATTCACACACTCCAATTTAAAAAAGACTACATTCTCAACAGTAATTCAAATAACAGGAAACAAATAATAAAAATTCACAAAATTATGATTCAGTGAGGCAAAATACACAGTAAGTCAGCATTTAAAATTTAAAACGACTAGCGACTAACCCACTAGCTTGATGCTATTAATGGAAAATGCCATTGACATGCTAAAGGAACTAGCATCTACGTCGTAACTTCAAAGATAACATACAAAATAGCAAGTATCAATTTCACCTTGATCATAAACTGCATTTATTAAAGTACTTAGACGCATTTGTTTCCTCTGCTCTGTTTAAACTGAATTTTTAGAAACTACTTTTACCAGCTCCACTTAGTCTTCTTCTGGCACTGCACTAGCTTTAGTAGTCCAACACTCTGTCAAGCTCACTATCTCCCCCTAGCGGAGCGGCTGAGCCATTGCACTTAACCGGGGCAGTACATTAAATGGTCATTTTAAAAAAAGATAAGAATAATCGATCTTTGGGCATATGAATCGATCTTTGGAAATCAATATGAGAATCAATTCAGAATCGGAAAATCGATTTTTTTAACACAGCCCTAGGGATGATGCGTGTGCAGGTTGGAGCGGGACGCTAAGCGGCCAGAGTGCGGACGCATGTGGGCGGCTTCGATTAGGAATGGGGGCCCGCCACTACTAAATGATTGTGGAGAAAACATTCATGGCTCCTTGTTGCTCTTTTTCACCAACGAGATGAGGCGGAGCAGCAGCCTCACTACTCTATGAGGAGACATCTTCACTGAACTGTTTGGCAGTTGAAGACCACGCTCGGTACCTCCGGTACCATGAAAATACAGGTACCGACAGTACAGCTGTAATGCTGGTACCGACTTGGTAACGAAGTACCATGACAACATGACAACACTAATCTGTAGTGAACCTCAGATGTGTTTCTTGTTTTCAAAAGTGGTCTGGGTGCCAGGTGGCAAAACCACAATAGAAGTATTGAGATACACATCTCATTAAGAAACACAGAAATCTATCTATCTATTTGGTGAATAATAATCCATCCAATTCTTTTCTTCCACTTGTCCAAAACTGGGTCAGGGAGGTCAGGTGGAAACTCAGGTGGAATTCTGAGACATTCCCAGTATGTCTTGGGTACCCCAATGGGGCAAGGTTCTTCAGCTCATGGGTCTCCTGTCCTACAGGTTCCACTGCTTGCACTCATCTGGCCCAAATTAATGACTCAATGACAGGCTTGTGTACCTGACAACAAGGTATTTAGAAGATCCTTTCAATCTAAATCCAGTGTATTGAAGTAGTAAGACAGTTAAATCCAGCAGGACAGTGGACCTCAATGACGAGAGTTCAAGATCCCTGCCCCAGGCTTATGTCCCAGTTCGGTGTACTCAAACAATCTCCAAAGGAAGGCAACCAGGATGCATCCTGATCAAATGTTCATACCAACTCATCTACTGTGAATCATTTTGATGTGGAGGAATAGCAGCTCTATTCCCAGTTCCTCTTTAATGCGCTCCCTACCCAATCCTTACCCCCACCACCCTGACGGAAATTTATTTCAGCCTCATGTATTCCTTTGGTCACTACGCCAGATCTTACAACCACAGCTGAGGGTTGGAATGAAGACAGACCAGTAAATTAATCGCAAATACCTGTTTGCTCAACCCCCACATCACAACAGTGTTTTGGTGTAGCATCTAGGCTGACTAAGAACCAATCGTTCTGTCCATCTCCTTGTCTTGTGAACAAGACTAAGATACTGGAATTAGTTCAGTTAAGGCAGACACTCCTCCCTGAACCAGAGAAAGCACACCGTAGTCAACCTTGGTCTCAGATTTAGGGTGCATTCACACCTATTAATCCATTAGACTCAGTGGGTCTCATTCATGAAACGTTAGTGAAGTTATGAACAGATTTACTCTTAAAGGCCTACTCCACTAAAAACTTACTCCGGATTCAGGAGGACCTGAAATTGAGTTTGGGAAACTCAGATTTGACTGTAAACGTGTGTGTGGATCATGAATGCCAAACAATCGTAAATTGACAGCGCGGTCCCAGTGATCAGTTCTTTGCATAAATCCCCGCCCATGAATCGGCAATAGGCTCCATAAAGCCTGGATCAAACTACACAAATTTAGGGCGATTTTGGCCCGACGGAGACGTTGCAGACAGTCACTCACTGTCATGCCCAATTCTGCATTGTTGGATCGCAGAATGTTGCGTCTTTGCTCCGTGTAGTGTGACATCATCAGCGATTGGCGATTTGACGTCCGCAACACTTCATGACCAGAAAGACTGGCGTGTCAGAATTTTTTGGTTTTGTCCACCTAGTGTGACATGTCCTGCGACGTGTTCCTACATATCGACCAATAGAAGGACAGCACGCCCCTCGCTTCTACCAGAGAGATGCTCAGGAGCGCCACACAAACAACAATGGCAAAGGGGGAGAGACACAGCCGCTCTTCGGTGGAGCAGTTGAACGGAGAAGAGATTTGCGGAGCTGTGGCATCAGTTTCCACCTCTTTGATAGGCAGAATGGAGAGCCCATACTAACGGCGTAGCCAGAAAAAAACATGGGTGTACCAACAAATACAGTAGCCTACTGGGTGTGCCAAATTTATTTTCAACAGTGTTACATCTCCATGAACATTCAAAAGAGTGTATCTCTCTTGAATACAACATTAGGCTACTTAATCAACACGAAACATATCCAGACAATGTGTGAGTTTTATTAGTAATATTTTGCAATAGTTCACAGCAGGTCCAAACATTCACGTATGTGAGGCTCCCAAATAAATCAATGACAAAGTCATAGAAAAATCACACTTTGTATTTGAATAGAAACACTGCAAAAACATCATGGACAATGTGCCCAATGAGATGAACATATTGAAATATGACACATTCATGCACATACTCATGCACTCTCAGTGCCATCATCCACATTACGCATGGTCATCAAAGCTAATTAACCATATGAACACACCTATTGTGCCCAGAGTACAGGCAGTGATACTGCTGTGCACTGCGTAGCTCTCAATTACAGGAAAGACGGCGGCTTGGCCACGAACGCATTTATTATTCCATCATGTGTCTGATTTTATGTGGTTGTTGTGGTTTTCGACACGTGCTCTGACGGCCGCCCTGATGGAGCGCACATGTGAGGACGCATGTGTGTGCATTTGTATAGAACAACACACTTTATTTTGCTTTATGGCAGTTTTTTAAAATAGTGTCGCTCGATCGACTGGACTTTGGTCTCGTGGCAACGGACTGTGGTCAGCCTGATGGTTTTGGCCCCACTTGGCTCTGGGTGCCCTGCACGCAGTGCATGACGCACCTGGTGGAAGCGATCAGAGTCCAGTTTCCCTGCAAGCTCTTTTTTCAAAGATGAGCAGCGAGACGCTTTTCAGTCTCTGTTTGCGCATCGTAGCTCTTCTGGTGGATTTAATCCTGTTAACAACTGAAAACAGGCTCCACAGTGAAACTGGAACAGGCAGCATCACCAGAATACCAGTTAACAGTTCATATTGAGAAAAACATCTTTGTCACATGAGTTCAAAACGTCAATGATGGACAAGAACTGATGTCCTCTGTCCACTTTCCATTTCATGAGTGACCCAAACAGTCAATTCAGAGGCCTCCAAACCAAGTGATGGATTGACAGCTGCTTGTCCCGCTTCCCCGTCTCGTGTCGTCTTTTGCGACACCACGCAATGATCAGACGGTTGTCTGTCTGGTGCCGTTCTTGTAGTGTGACCACTCGTGAGTAACAAGACATCGTCCGATTTTATGACACAGTGTCTGTTAATCTGACATAGCCACCGTTGTGACCAATGAAAAACATTGTGTTGTCTGATCCTGGCTTAAAGGGAGGTGCAGATTGACTCCACCAGCTTACCTGTCAGTCACGGGACAAGCAGAGAGAGAGAGAGCAAGAGACGAACCTCCCTGAAGCAGAGATAGAGATTATTTTGAGTGAAGTTGAGTTAAAAAACACTTTATTTTCGTCAATTTGCAGTGTTGTGACAGGGACAGGTTGGGGATATGCGTTTTTCAACTGAGTCTGGCCATAATAGAGCACAATATGAATTGAAATTGTAATTTACACCAGGAACAAGCATGATGTGTTTGGAAATTTACACACAGTTGAGAGCATGTGTAGATTTTGTTAGTAGTAACAAACATATCAGAGCTTCTAAAATGTTGATGAATGCGAGATTCATGTAAATTTACATCTACAAACAGTTTACACACAAATTCGCTCTGCTCACATTTCATAAATGAGACCCAGTATGATTAGGGACTGTGCAATTGGGGATATGATACGATTGGGGATGTACCATTGTTCCATCCTCGGTCTCCCATGTCATCCCTCTTTTTTATTGTGTTTTAGCTCTGGGTCATTACAACCTTTTTAATATGACTGGTGTCCTTTGTATTTTATTTTATGCTTCATGTAAATATATACCTTCTCCTCTCTGTTAGTTTTTGATATTATTTTTATGACTTATTTTAAGTAACCTGCCATTAAGTTGAGTTGTACAGCACCTCAGGCTCCAAAAAGATGTTGTTAGTGTGCTCTATAAATAAATTGAACTCGAACTTGAAGTATATGATGAGACAGGAAACAAAGGTGCTGGCTGAAGTTAAGGGGGTAGTGGAGTTGTGCATATACGGTACGATTGGGGACCTTGTTTGATTTGGGATCACAATATTCTTGTCTGAGTTTGCTTTTGCACTACACCAGTTCTGTACTTTCTGAATAATGTATTCCCATCTTTACCATTGGCAAAGATGGGAAAACTGGTTCATATATTGGTTAATGCAGGAAAACCTGCATTAACCAATGTGGGTCATTTATTCTGACCCACATCAGAATAAAACATGAAGCTGCCTCAGATCCTAGCAGTTTTGGGTTGATCATATTTCTGTCCGAACTCTTATCATGTTGTTCCATGTTTGACTATAAAAACCATTTCTCCTGTTCATTTTATTGTCCCACTTGCAAGCATTTCCGTTTTGGTTACGTTTACCCACAATGCCATGCCTTGTTTTAGTCATCCTCTTTGTCTCCCGTTATTTTGTAAAGCTCCTACATGTAAATGCTCGTTTTTCTATTAAAAGTGTTTCATAGATAAAAATTGGTTTGATTTGAGACAGAGACGGCCCACATTTACTAGTCAGGATATCTTATCTGGAGAAAAGTCATTCTGTTATTCATATTAGTCACATATCAGAGGATTAAGGTGGAAATGCATCAGGGTCAGTTTGTCAAACTAAATCAAACTAAGTCTTAGATGTTCATTGTTCATGTTCATTTCATGATTACCATTTCTTTTTAAAAATCCATTTCTGTGGTTTCAATTATATTTAAATAATTATTCTTTTTTTTTTTATCCTCCACAGGCGAACAGTTACCACACACACTGAACACAATAGACAAAAAGCATCACAAAACATAAAAGCTACTAAGAATTCATTACCGAATAAAAGCCAAACAGGCTTGGCGGGCCTTTTTTGTTTGCCTCAGTGTGTCATTGTGCATGAGATAATGCTCTCAAAGCGTGTGTGTCAGCGTGCGTGTGTGTGCCAGCTAACAACATTGTGTTGCAGTAATAGCAGGGGGCAAGGATCGAGCGTAGCTGCAAGCTGTCACACTTCTGACTTAAAGAGGCAGTGCGCTAACTCTGCATACACAGCCGGCCACACACCAGCAACCAGACCCAAGCAGCCAGTCTGGAAGAAATGAAGCATCACTGTGCAAGCACACACACAAACACACATCAAGCTTCAAGTGTTCTCCTTTGTTGAGATGGGTGACAAAAGATGGTGGAACAATGAGGGGAGGATAGAGGAAGGAGACTGGTGGTGGTCTGATTGGCTTCATGTCTGGGGTGAGAAATGGGCTTCAATTCCTGAACTTCTGAGTCCACTCATCCCAAGGTCATTGACGTATCCTCGTTCTAAGCAGAGCAGGTGGCAGAGTCTGCCCGCATCGCCTCAGAATTAAACTTCTACTAGCTCTGCTCAAACAGCTGTGCACGTCTGCAAACAGACGCTCATCCAGACCAAGCTCCCCACCTACACACCCTCCACAGCGTCGCAGAGGCTGATGCCTCGCAGCAGTCTGTCAGAGACCCAGTGGCAGGAAAGTGGCCGAATGCATGTAAGAGATGGGGGTGGGATTAGAGCTATTTAAAGCTCTACGCTTCTGTCTTTTCAGCCTCAAGCCCCCCCCCCCCCCCCCCAACACACACACACACACACACACACACACTTTTTTTTCCCCTTTCCACAGAAAGCATCCCCGTGCACCGCTCTGGCTCGGTACAGCAGACATGCAGGCCTCTGCTCCTGGGCTCAGTCTACTTATGTAACATGGTCATTGGTGGAGACGGAGCACCATCTGGGCCCGGGGCTACTGTACTTGCTGTCCTCACTGTGTGTACATATGTGAGTTTTTGTAATAGAGTGGAAAAGGGTATTTCTTTTTATCATCATTAAAATCTCCATTTTTAATACATGAATCCATCAAAGTACTTTTAGTATCTTAATAGCAAAAGATAATATGATAGAGGTGAATGTTTTAAAATTAAAATAAACAGACTGACTTCAATTAATGTTGGGGGTGTGTTTTAACGAAAATATGTCTGGAACCTGCTGTTTCAGTCTGTGGCCATCTAATTGCACTTTGTTTGCCAAGATTTCAAATGTAACGCTATTAGTGTTAATAATAGGGATGTAACGATTACCTGTAAAATGGTTGATAAAATTAAAAAATTACGATAAAAAATTACGAGATAAAACCGTGATAAAATTACCAACAATTAGTAAAACCGTTTCAAATTTTTAATTATCGTTTAAACCATGACTGATTACTGCACTTTGAAAAACTCCAAGTGATGCTGCTCATTGGCTGGAAAAGCAGCAGCAGTCCCAGTTTGCAATGTTTCATTTATGAAAACATGGAGGAAGGCAACAAAGGCACCCACATGGACAGTTCTCTTGAGATTTTTTCTCTTTTAAAAAGGACAAAGTAGACATTTAGACCCATTTTGGATATCTTTAAAGATGCTGGGGGGTATTTCTCTTATACCACGATAAAAATGATAACCGTGATCATTTTGGTCACAATAACCATGATATGAAATTTTCATATTGTTACATTCCTAGTTAATAATTTGGGGTAATTACATTATCTGGAAAAAAATAACCAAATGAGGGTTGCCCCAGTGTACCATGTATTGTTCATATATTTTATGAATTTATTCCGTAATGTCTATGTCGTCTATGTCAGTGTTACTCAATTCGGTCCTACAAGGGCCACAATCCAGCAGATTTTCCATCTCTCACCAGGACCAGTCTAAGGTGGTAATGATGGTTAACTCTTTTAGAAGACCTTATAGAAACCTGTAACACTGATGGGTCACAGTTCTTGCAATGCAGACAGACATTTAAAGGAAAAAGGAAACTCACCAACTGTTATGTGAAAATGTAAAGGTTACTGCAGTCTGAAAATACCTGTTGATGAGGCATTACAGGCTCTGACTCTGTCGGTGTCACACCACGATTAGGTTGGATTACAGAGTAAGTAGAGGTCCTTGTATGTTGAAACTATCCAATGTACTGTTTGGGTCATTATTATCTGTCAGCTGTTTATCTACTAGGCAACATATAAAGAGGGGTAAAAGCTGCGTTGTCTTTAATAGGTGAAACATGACTACAATTGTTTTTGTATTCTTTACTATTAAAACTCCCTGATATAACAGTAAACTGTAAAGTATATCCTCAGCTTGTGCTATTGCGATATTTTATCCTTTGAGTGAAGCAGTTGAGAGAGTCTCTGAAGTGTTTCGGTCTTCAGAGGAAATACTCCCCATTTCTCACACACTTGTGGTTGTGTTCGAATATCGTATCTTACTGTACACTGTTTCATTAAATAGTAAATACTCATCAAAATGCAAAATAAGTAAAAATATATCATGAGTTGCCAAAACAGTTTGGTTAACAAATTACCTGCTAGGAATACAAAACAGGATAGATGGGTTCTTTTGGCTCTAGCATGTTTAAAAAAAATCAAAAGCTTTAATGTATTATGTGCTAAATGTTTCAGGTACCTGAAACATGACTTTAGCAGGAAATGCATTTATTTCCTGTTATCCAAAACCTTCAGGTCCAAAGTAACTTGTGTCATTAGAAAAAAACCAAAGAACGACAATGATGACGTATAACTGGAAACAAAAGATATTCAATCTGAAGAGAATGCCTCTGATTACACAGTGATGAGCTACAGCATTCAAATTACTGTTGCAGATTGTTGGAGATGAGAAGATCAATTCTGAAGTCTGCCCTCCTTCTGATTTTTACATCCAAATAGATTTGCATAGAATTGGCCGACAACGGTTGCACTGAAAATATGTATTTCTTAGATCTTAAGGACTACATCAATAACTTTGAGGAATTACCCATTATTATTGACAAAGAATGAGTTTTGCATATATCCGAGTGGTCAGCATCCATGGTCTGATCTCAGTAAGAAGCTCAGTGATTGAATAAAGGAAAATCCACAAAACATATCACTCAACGAGCGCATGTAATTATTTTTTCTGTAGCTACAAGTCAAAGTTATGCAGCATGAAATCAAAGGTCCAATCTCAATTCTATTTTTACCCCAACCTCTTGGCACTTAAAACGAAGCCACGAGGGGTAGGGCAGAAAGTCAACGCCTACAAATTGGGACACCCCTTAACAATCGCATAACAATCGCAAAAAAAAAAAACAATCGCATACGTTATTAGTGATTCCACCGGCTTGTATGTAAGCAGATGCACGCTGAGCTGTCAGCACAAATCTCGAGAAATCAAGCCGTCTACAGCTTTGGGTAAACATTACCAGGCGAGTCCGATTTGTGCGTGACATTCTCCCTTGCATTGTATTTCATGACGCCCTCCATGTAACAGAAGACCAGCAGCGATGTGAGTCACTGTCACAGAACAGAGCTGTGTTCGAAATCATTCACTCAATCCCTATTCCCTTCATAGTGTATATGCTGTAGTCAACTATATCATGTACACAATGGGCCGGATTTATGAAGATCCAGATTTGCGTGTAGTAATTTTCCCATGCAATCTGGAATATTGCGCGAGGGGCTGAACCACGGTTTGCGGGTGATTTACAAAGAGTGATGGCGCAAATGACTGCGGGTGCAAACGTGTTGTGAACGCCTCTATATGAATGAGGGTTTTGCATGTCGTAAATTGCGAGAGATGACAGCGCAAAAGGAAATACGACCCGCAAACGGAGATATTAGTGGAGGAAGGAGATGAAAATACAATTTAAAATAAGTATAATAAATACAAAAATTTTAATAATACAACAGGTATCCGTGCAGAGTCCCAGGAGTGGCCAGTTTATGAGGAAATGGCTCAGGAGTTACTGAACAAATGAAAGTGTCTGCAGCTCTGACATGGTCTCTATTACACACGAGGTGCGCAGTTTGGCACAATGCCAACGGCTTCAGAGGCTTGTCCTGCCAGATGACTGTGATCCCGTCCAGCCGCTAAAATCCAAGTGTAGATCCAAAATATGACGCTGGCAAAAAGGGGAAATAAAAAGACACAATTAATGCCAGCATTAGTTCTGTGTCATTTGTTCTGAATATTTTACACCGTGCTAAATAGTGATTTTTTTCTGTGGTAATTTTTAGTGAATTCAAAAATGAGAACTAAATACGTTGCCCTCACTGCTCATGAAAATGATTTTGAATCAGATGTGTGCATTTCCAGGTCTGTCCTCCTCAGAAGCTGCAGTCTTTTGTGCGCAAAGTTGCAATTTGCACCTGCTTTTCAGACGTACTAAAATAGATGCAAAAACCCAGCAAGGCAATGCGTCTCACGGTTGATAAATCACTTTGCGAGTGCTAAATTAATATATTTCCATGGTCTCCTCCCATCACATGCACAATTGTGTGTAAACGCCCCATATTGCATATTCATAGCAACAGAAATGCAAAATTGATAAGAGGCGCTATCTAGCACGTTTGAAATACCGAATCCTTTTAGCACGCTGTTAGTAGATCAGTTTGTTCATATTTTTGTGTGAGCAATGAGAGAGCTCACATTTTTATACACGCATACCTTTGATAGATCCGGCCCTATGTACGGAATGATGGGAGGAGATTTCGTAGGTATTGCTGCGACGTGCAGTAGCGGTAGCTAACAGTTATGAACACTTGACAGCTTTCCTGCTACAAAGAAATACCATTATTGTTAAAACCTACACAGCAATGCCACTAAAGCAAATGTTGGTACTTTAACGTTACTCACATATATATACGTGTAGTGTTGTAGTACTCGAGATCGGTCTTGGTCTCGAGACCATTTTTTTAGGTTCTCGGTCTCGTCTTGGTATCGACAGCATTTTGTCTCGGTCTTGTCTCGGTCTCGGACAGGTCGGTCTCGGGATTTTTGAACGAGACCGGTCGGGACCACTGCTGATCGGCTTTTTGTCCATAACTTAGCTGCTGATAAGAGTGGAAAAGGAGCCTCTTAAAAACAGCGAATGACAACTTAAAAGCATCGGTAGTGTTACGTCTCCCTGCAGCTGCACTGTGACCAAGCGCCTCCTGCGCTCACCTGCAGAGATGCGCGAGCCGACAGGAGGAGAGCAGCTGTGTTAACTTGTAAGCATGACTGTAGCTACCATTGCCATACCATAGCATACCGAGGTCTGGACCAGGACCTCAGTATTTATAATAAAATTAACCAAAAAACCATGAAGCTCAAAAGCATTTACCCGAAAAGACGATTTCTGTGCGGATTGATACTGAAATAGTGATTCTTCCCCGACCAACCACCTGTATTATAGAACTGATTCTCAAGCTAAATCTGATTTCACATTTATTAACACCGATGATCACCGTGAAAACTAACTAAATCGTACAAATAGGTTTGAACTACTTCTTCCGCCTGCCAAGGCGCAATGCACCGCATCATCAGCTGTTCAGTCACTGATCAGAGATCGATCATCCACAAAGCAAATCCCCGTTATTTTTTCAGACTTCAGGTATGCAGAGTAATTATTTCACATAAGAGATCATTAAGAACATCTTACCTGCAACAGTGATGCTTAGCAGGGTCATTATTGTCTCCAGGTTAATGTAGAGTTTATATTTACTGAACAAACTCCCTGTTTGCGCATTTGTGATTGAGTCTACATGGTTCTCACCTCATGCAGCGTGCATGTTTACTTCAGGTTTGTTGTGAATCTGAATTTTGTTTGATTATAAACTTTTTTTTTAATAGTGATTATATCATTTCATGTTTGTGCAAACTGTCACATTACTAAACAAAATAGTTCTTTGTAAAACTTTTCAACATTGTGAGTATGATGATGATGATGATGATGACACTGCAGGAATTTCAGATGATATGCAGAACTTATATAGGCCTACATATACAGTAGGAGTAGGCTACTTATACTGTTGTCATTAGTTCTAAAACAGACACTGAGATTAAAAAGAGACCAAATGACAGAAAATAAGAAGAGATTTCTACCAACTTGGCAATAGTTAAAATTGATGTTTGCCAAAATTTATTAGTTTATAGTTTATTTAATTCATAGTGCTGCTTTCAAAACAACAGAACAACGATTAATTTTTGTTGTCATATTTGTTTAAAAGTTAACTTTAAAAAACCCTCACATTTTGATGTTTTGTTGTGATTTTTTCTTTGATATTTGTGTCCTTGGTCTCGGCTTGGTCTCGGTCCGTAAAGGTCTTGGTCTCGTCTCGGTCTCGGTCTGTGAAAGTCTTGGTCTTGTCTCGGTCTCGACCTCTAAATGTCTTGACCTTGTCTTGGTCTCGGTACTCCCTGGTCTCGGAAATGTCTTGGTCTCGGTTGGTGCCGTCTTGACTACAACACTATATACGTGGTTGTGCTCCTCTCCCAATTCCTGCTATTGTGCCATTTTCTTCTTCTGCCATCTCAAAACACAGCTGCATTGCACTGTGATATACATGAGTAAAATAGAGGGTACACCGCTTCTACATTTACATTCGCAGTGCATTGTGGATATTTTAAAGTGGACGATAAAGTAGATGAAAAGTAATGAAGAGAATTCGAACAAAACTACAAAATTGCGTGCTCACTAAATTATGCACTACATCCGTGATAGGAAGCAATTTTGAAAACAGTTCAGGAGTGAATGAGTTGTGCCGGGTTGGTTGTTGTCTGACTAACTAGCTGCTCTCTCAGCTGTGCTGCTGTAGAGTGTGGAGAATGCTCCAATAACTAACAGAAAGCTAAATCTGAACTCACAGAACAATAGTACTCATTCATTCGTTCTTTCATCCTAAAATTTGGTGGAACTAGGGAGTTTTGCTGAAGATAATGCCTTAACGGGAGGCCGATTCATTCTATCCCCTTCATTCCCATATAAGTGGATCTATTCAATTCAATTCAACTTTATTTGTATAGCGTCCATTCATGACAATGTCACCTCAGGGCGCTTAAACAGACAGAAAAATTCAGGTCAGATTCATAATAGCCTAGTTAAGGAAACCAACAGATTGGATCGAATCTTGACTTGACCCGGTCCAATCCCCCATCCTGAGCAAGCACGGAGGGGTGGCGACAGTGGGAAGGAAAACACCCTTTTAACAGGGAGGAAAAACCTCCGGCAGAACCCGGCTCAGGTAGGGCGGCCATCTGCCTCGACCGGCTGGGGGGGAGAAGACAGAAAGGGAGACCAACAAACACTGCAACGTTATCCAGCCAGATCTGCTGAGAGAGGAGAACACAGTTAATGATGCAATACTGTCACAGGTTTCTACATGGAGAGACAGAGATGGTGGGAGAGAAAGAGCCCAGTGCATCATGGATGTCCCGCAGCAGTCTAAACCTATAGCAGCTTAACTAAGGGAAGGCTAGCCATCCCTAACTATAAGATTTATCAAAAAGGAAGGTTTGAAGCCTGATCTTAAAGGTAGAGAGGGTGTCTGCCTCCCGAACCTGAAGTGGTAACTGATTCCATAATAGGGGGCTTGATAGCCAAACGCTCTGCCTCCCATTCTACTCTTAGAGACCCTTGGAACTACCAAAAGGCCTGCAGTCTGAGAGCGAAGTGCTCTGCTTGGAATATATGGAACTATGAGATCTCTAATATATAATGGAGCTTGGTCATGGAGAGCTTTATATGTGAGAAGAAGAATTTTAAATTCTATCCTGGATTTAACAGGGAGCCAATGAAGAGAAGCTAGAACTGGAGAAATATGATCTCTCCTGCTGGTTCTAGTCAGAACCCTAGCTGTAGCATTCTGGATCAGCTGGAGACTTTTCAAGGCATATTTGGGGCAGCCCAATAATAGGGAATTACAGTAATCCAATCTGGAAGTAACAAAAGCATGGACTAGTTTTTCTGCATCGTCCTGAGATAGGATGTTCCTAATTTTAGCAATATTACGTAGGTGAAAGAAGGCGGTTCTAGAAACCTGTTTTATATGGGAGTTGAAAGACAAATCCTGGTCAAAAACGACTCCAAGATTCTTCACTGTGGTGCTGGAAGCCAAATTAATGCCATCCAGATCAATTATAAAGCTAGATAATTTAGTCCTGAGTTTTTCGGGTCCAAAGACTATAACCTCGGTCTTGTCTGAATTTAGAAGCAGAAAGTTCAGGGTCATCCAGGTCTTTATGGCACTAAGACATCTTTGTAATCTAACAAACTGATTGGTTTCATCAGGCTTCATAGATAAGTATATCTGAGTGTCGTCTGCATAACAATGAAAATTTATGCCATGTTGTCTGATGATATTACCCAAAGGGAAGCATATATAATGTGAAGAGAATTGGTCCGAGCACAGAACCCTGGGGAACTCCATGAGTTACTCTGGTGTGTGATGAAGACTCGTTGTTGACATTAACAAACTGAAATCTATCAGATAAGTATGACTTGAACCAATCTAATGCAGTTCCTCTAATTCCAATAACATGTTCAAGTCTCTGTAGCAGAATGTTGTGATCAATGGTGTCGAATGCAGCACTGAGATCTAACAGGACAAGTACGGACAGGAGTCCTTTATCTGAAGCCATGAGAAGATCATTAGTAACCTTCACCAGTGCCGTCTCTGTGCTATGATGAGCTCTAAAACCAGACTGAAACTTTTCAAATAAATTATTTCTGCTCAGATGGGCACAAAGTTGAGCTGAAACTGTTTTCTCAAGAATTTTAGACATAAAGGGGAGGTTGGATATCGGTCTATAATTAGCTAATTCTCCTGAGTCAAGAGTAGGTTTTTTAAGTAAAGGTTTTATTACTGCAGTCTTAAAGGACTGAGGTACATATCCTGCCAATAGCGATGAATTAATCAGATCTAGTAGGTAAGTGTTAATCAAAGGAAAGACTTCCTTTAGCAACTTGGTTGGGATGGGATCCAGAATGCAGGTAGAAGGTTTGGATGCCACAATTAGTTTGGTTAACTCAGATATCTGTATAGGACAGAAATGATCCAGACATAATTCAGCATCTACAGATGTCTCTAAACCTGCTGGGGGTAAGATGTCGTTAGTCGCTGGGAGGATGTCATGGATTTTCTGTCTAATAGAAACAATTTTGTTTGTAAAGAAACTCATGAAATCGTCACAGCTGAGAGTCGGGGAATGCATGGCTCAACAGCACTACGGCTCTTCGTCAGCCTGGCTACAGTGCTGAAAAGGAACCTGGGATTATTCCTATTTTCCTCTATCAATGATGAATAGTAAGCTGTTCTAGTCTACAAATCTAAATGCCGTCCAAAGGACTCAGAGAGATAAAGAAATTTTACTGGGGATAAAAAGCATGTATAAATTTCCAGAAAGTTGAAAAAAACTTAAGTTATTCTTCAAGGTACTATTAAGACAGGGGTGCCCAAGTCCAGTCCTCAAGAGCTACTATCCTACAATTTTTAAAACATACCCTCTCCAACACACCTGAATCAAATGGCTTATTCCCCATGCACACGTCATTCAGCTCTGCAGAGGCTGGTAACAAGCCATTCATCTGATTCAGGTGTGTTAGGGAAGGGATGCAACCAAAATGTGCGGGATAGTAGCTCTCGAGGACTGGACTTGGGCAGCCCTGCCATTAGAGGACCAACAAAGATGAACCTTACTGGTCCAAATGGCCCATTGGACTCGGCCTCAGGGCCAATTTGATACCTGGTTTGGGTACTCATTGAGATACTGCAAGATTTGGCATCAATCCAATACCAAGTGAATGAAGGGCTTGTGTCATCAGTAGAGACCAATACTTTTATAGGCCTGTCAAATATTAATGCAAAGAGATCTGCAAAATTAATGCAAAAAAAAAAAAAAATTGAACACGCGAACAGGATTATTATTCATTCTATAAAAATGTGAAATTAGAAAAATCTGAATTTGCAATTATGTCAGTGATAAAACCTTATTTTGAGGCTGTAGGAACCTTGACAGCTGTGAAGCAAATCCACCAAGAACCACTTTATTCTCCTTATTATTGACAATTCTGATAGTTTTCAAACATTGCTCGTCTTGACTGATATCAATATACTTTTGGAAAAGCCCACTTTTTTCCAGGGGGCATCATAAAAAGATGTTGTTTAAATGACAATATCTACATTTGAGAGTAGCTTAACAAACATAACAAAGGAAATAAGAAAAGAACCAAAAGACATACAGCTAAACTTTGGGATTAAGGAAACAGAAGCCCAGTTGGATGTGGGTGTGGGAGCATAAGCTCAGCTAGCCAAGCTAGTTGGTTTTGGACATGTAGTCAACACAGTGTACACAAAGCAGGGACAATGTCCAGTTCATGTGACTTGTCTCAAATGGAAAATATATCTAATCTAGGAGTGTATTATCCTTTTCATTTTTCTTCCAAGCACAGATCAGAAAAGAGATCACAGTTTTTATCTGATTGAAAAATGGAGGAAAAAGGTTTTCTGTTCTTTCATTTTCCATTTCAAAGGAAAAAAAAAGGCTGAAAGTAGGCAGACCATCTGATGTAGCCTACACACTGGCTAACATACTGTTTAGATGGTGCACAAACTCTGTCTATTTAGCATCCTGCTCATTGCACCAGGATGCAAATTTTGTAGAACCAGTAATAAATGGGAAAAAATGGGGAAAAAAATACTTTACTGAACTCAAAAATCTGTCTCATGGTTGAAAATCATGATGTAATCCCTCTCCTTCTTTTTCTTTCACTGACTCTCTTATTCTGTTACATGAAATAATCTGTCTGCAGCATTAAACCCGAAAGTTGCTAATCATGCTGTCTCACACTGTTTCTGTGATGCCAGCGTAACATTTTAAAACATTTTGTGCCTCCACAGCATCATGTGCTGTTAAAGAAGTGCGTCTTTCTTATAGTTCAATTAAAACTGATATTTACTTTTTTAAAATATAAATTGACCTTCACAAACTCATCCCGGTCAAACAAATTTCAAATATGTACGAGAGTAAATGTTCCTCAGTCTCCCTCTCCTGTCATTCCCCACCGTGAGATGAGATCAGCAAAGATGCAGGTTCACATTCAAGAGCTTTAGAGAGAGAAAAAAGGAGGAAAAATAATCCCGGGTCCCCATGGGAGCAGATGTCACCGGCACAAACAAGCGACAGATTGCCTCAGCCCACGGCCAGGCCGAAGGTTGTCTGCAGAGTGGAGGGAGGTCATTACTGCTGGCTCTGCAGCACGGGAGGAGGGGGGGTGCAGGGGCCCACGCAGCATTCACCCACTTTCCTCTGCTGGCCTTTTCCCTGCTGAAAAGCAGCAGGTCACATTTGAACCAAAACCACTTACTGAGGGGTTTTTTGGGAGGGAAGCTGCAGCAGAGCAACCGTGAGGCTATTTAGGAGCTGAGGCGTGAAATAACATGGACACAGAACTCAGGAGGGAGCTTTTTTGGCTAATTGGACTAAAGATGATCAGCTTGACCTCCTCTCTAAACCCTTTTTAAAGTTTTCCTACAGGTTTGACTCATGCTGGTCAGCTTGACCTGCACACAATGTAAAGAGGTACATCTTTCTCACAGTTGTATAATCGTTAACTGACATGTACACGATCACAGTGCACATGGCTATGTGCTTGATTTCCATTTTCCTGGGTATATCTGCAGTTATGTTTACATCTTGTTGTGGTGTAGTAATGTGGACCCTACATCACCAAAACTTCAAGTAATATAGTCTAAACACTGGATGGCATGAAAAGATAAAGGTGCACAGTCAAGTAGAAAAGTTAACATAAGGCATCCAACGCTCCTTGAATCATTTAACCTTCCTTTAACTCATTCCATGTTTGATATCCCACCACCATATCAGCTATTTTCCCATTGAGTTAAGATGGAAAGTGTCTGAATCTGCTGATGCAACCCTATCTTTGACCTGCTCTCTCTGTAACTGCGCATTTCTTCTTTAGGGCAATTCCGTTTGGGATTTAGATCGTTATCCTCTCCTCATGCAGTTCAGCCTGTTTTAAAACACAGTTCCTGACATTATCTTAAAGGAATCATTTGAAACAGATTTCCGCAGGAAGAGAAAGACATGATGATGAGAGAGCTTTCTGACTTGGATAACTTGAAGTGACTGCTCCCTCAGGAGAATAAAGCGCCTTAAAACTTTTTTTTTTTTTTTTTTTTTTTTACTCTTTTCTTGTCATGGGTCAAACTCTGAGTCATCATTCCTTAGATTTATATTGCGCGATCAGACTTCATTCAGCTGTATTTCTCCGCAGGTGTATTACAATTATTACACGATGTCAGCTAACTGCATTTAATTACCTCAGCACAGGAGCACAGTCTGAAAAAAATCTGACTACATTCACATAGATCGTGAATGTAATGTTTTTCCTTAACAATATACCTACTTATTATTGCAAATATTTCACTGAGATATATTATCTAAACTTATTTCTTTGAATGCTTTTCAGTCTAAACTGAGAGCACTTCAAACAGCCTCTTTAAATTGTACTTTTTTAGAAATATTGTATAACTTGTATAATTGTCTTGTAACTCTTGTAAGCGGCCCTGCGACAGACTGGCGACCTGTCCAGGGTGTACCCGCCTCTCGCCTGATAATAGCTGGGATAGGCTCCAGCAACCCCCGCGACCCTGGACTGGATAAGCGGTACAGAAAATGACTGACTGACTGACTCTTGTAAGCAGGGAGGTGGTCTCCCTGCAACTTACCTCCTTCCTAGAGTCACACAACATCTATGACAAGTCTCAGTCTGGGTTTCAAAAACATCACTCCACAGAAACAGCATTACTGAAATGACATAATGATTGCTGCAAACTCAGGGAAATGTAGAGTGTTGGTCCTGCTAGATCTATATTCAGCCTTTGACATGCTTGACCACCTGATACTTGTGGACAGGCTGTGGGTGGCGGGTCATGACTGGATGTCGGGCCCTGTACTTAAGTGGTTCACTTCCATACGGTTGCACGATAACCTTTTTTTAAGAACCCATACCCGGCGAATTTCAGCTTCTAAAGGCCGATACTGATAACTGATAACCAATAACACGCATAAATAACTAAACATGACATCTATACAATTGACAAAACCAAAAAATACTTCACTTTTTAAATGAACAAAAATCAAGTTTTCATCACAGTCACTACAGGTGAAACAACACACCCCCACCAGAATGTCCTTCTGAAGTGCATCTTGAATTGCTTGACACGTCTCGAGCTGCCCATCAAGCTTTACAGCCAAACTACAAGAGCTCTAATAAAAGAGAGTATAGTTTTCTCTCTGTGTTTGCGCTCCCTACACTTGCCACTAACCAGTCGACCTGTTTTTGTTGGATTTTTGCAGAATGAAAGGCTCCTGAACTAGAAAATGACTTCTAGACATCACACAGTAATAGACAGTGAAGAGGAAAAACGATGCACTGAAAAGTAACCAGGATGTGAAAGTCTGTATATAGTGGTGGGAAGAATGACTGTGGCTGGCTAACTGTATGAGTCTTGGTGAGTGTTTTGTAATCTTTGCACCTCTACACAGCGGCACCCTGGACGTAACCTCCATTTACCGGCAGCATTATAAATATCCAGTGGCTCTCAGACCAGCAGACTGAACCCATTTATTCACTGTGGATCAGAACCACTTATGTCTGATCACTGGCACAGATGGAGGGAGAGATCATCTTGAAGTTTTGTTTTATGCTCGGATATTCAAGAATGATTTTCAGCTAAGTAAATAATGGTTCAAACATGATCCCTAGTTGGTTATTATCTTGCAACCTCAGCATTCATCAACCTCAGTGTACAGTAATACCCTGCAGATGACCCGTCCAAAAGCTGAAAAATAGGTCCAGAAATGTTGAAAAATCCAGAGTAGGTTCTCCTGATTGCATTTGCTGTTTAAATAGTTCAGTAGCAAAACAACCTTTGTTTCATATTAAGATTTTTCAAAATCGATGTATCAATTATTCTCTCAATATTCAATTAGAGTCAAAAATAAAAAGAGTAATATCTATCCATTTACTAGCCACTTAGCCAAGGTTAGATTGCAGGGGCAGCTGTCTAAGCAAGGAAGCCCAGACTTCCCTCTCCCCGGTCACATCCACCAGTTCATCTGGGGGGATTCCAAGGTGTTCCCAGGCCAGCTGAGAGACCTAGTCCCTCCAGAGTGTCCTGGGTCTTCCCCTGGGTCTCATGCCAGGAACACCTCACCAGGGAGGCGTCCAGGAGGCATTCTGACCAAATGCCCGAGCCCCCTCATCTGGCTCCTCTGGATGTGGAGCAGCATCGGCTCTACTTTGAGCCCCTCCCGAAAGACCAAGCTTTTCATCCTATTTCTAAAGCCCTGTTTCTAAATCCCACCTGCGGATCTGAGTCAGGCCAAGGCCGGATCGGGTGGGTTATGGCACGGATATGTTGATATCACATTGCGTCCCCACAGCAAACTGTACCCTTATCCTGCGGGTGAAGTATTAACCGGATAGCACTGCTACATGATGGTGTGACATCAGTGCTGTGCAATACCTTTAAACCAAAGCACTGCGCCACACGTGACAGAAACAAAGGAGTCACCCCTGCTTTTTTCAACGAATCAACGTTTTACTTTGTGTTAGCTCCACCTCTTTGGTCCGGATCGGTTAGATCAGTAGCCCTACCAAAGGGTACCAAAAAAGTAGGCCGGTCGGGTCAGATATAAGGGTCCACGTCCCAGGTTTTATCTGTGAAGACACAAAAAATGTGGAACGATCCTGCCCAACCCAACCCAGACTCGTTGGTGGATACAGGGCTTAAGGGAGAGCCAGGCCACCCCGTGGAGGAAATTCATTTCGGCCTCTTGTACCCGCGATCTCGTTCTTTTGGTCTCTACCGATGTGATGGGGCCAAAAGTGGGTTTTTACTGCATGGACTTGTGTTAAATATCAACTGCATGTTCTTTTATTTCATTATCTGAGTTGGGTTTTTAATGCCCTCTGGAGGCTCCAAGCATATCCCCTGCTAATCAGCAAACTGGCAACAGGTGTGAGTCCTTCTGCACAGCTGTATAAAAGAATTGGCTGAGTGGCAGAGAGCAGCTGTGATAGTGTTGTCAGGAGCCATGATGCAGGCTGCCTGATAGGCGCACTGCTCTATGGAGGGCCCGGGATGGAGGCCTGGGATGTAGCCGTCTTGAGCCTAAGGGTGGGATGCAGCCGTGGTGCCAAAACATGGGAGGTAGCCGCCTGGAGCTGAGAGCAGGGAACCCACCAGGAATCGAGAGGTGCAGTGTCCTGGAATCGAGAGGCGCAGCAGCCGGGAATCGAGTTTTGTAGTGGCCAGGAATTAAGGAACTGCAACAGAGTGAGATCTTCCTGTTTCAGAATGTGCTGGAAATCCCCTTGAAAGACTTAAGGATTTAAAATAAACTTTTTGAAGCATGCAATTGTGGTTTTACTCTGCTACCCTGTCTTTAAAAGCCCTTGGGGCTTTTTAGAGACCTGGGCTCTGACCAGGTGACATTGTTGTGCAATTACTTGTAATTGGGCAATTTTAGTAAGTTTATCATAGTTTAACCATTTTAATAGTTTAGTATTACTTTCGGCCACAAAGACTACAACATCCTCTGGCATTGTCAGCAGGATAGCAGGGTCGAGCAGAGTTGCCACAATCATTTTGGCAGATTTTATTTATTTGAATTTGCTTTACTGAGTTACCATACCAACTGTACCAATGGAGAGTACAAGGACAATGCTCATCCAGAGGGAGTCTTGGAGAACCACAAGATCACAAACTGACTGTTGCAGGGACTGCCAACATTTGGCCCCATCACATACTCCCAAGACTAAAAGTAGATTTTTATTGCATGGACTTGTGATGAATTTCAACTGCATGTTCTTTTATTTCCTTATCTGAGATGGGTTTTAACACCCTCTGGAGACTCCAAGCATATCCCCTGCTAATCATCAAACTGGCAACAGGTGTGAGTCCTTCTGCACAGGTGTATAAAAGGATTGGCTGAGTGGCAGAGAGCAGCCATGATAGTATCATCGGGAGCTGTGAATATGCACAGTGCTCTATGGAAGGCCCGGGAGGCAGCTGCCAGTGGCATGGAGGCCTGGGATGCTGAGAGCGGGGTATCCACCGGCAGTTAAGAGGCACCTCGGCCGGGAATTAAGGGACTGCAACAGAGTGAGATCTTCCCGTTTCAGAATGTGTTGGAAATTCCCTTGAAAGACTTAAAGGCCTCCTTCCACTGAAAACCCGTTTAACTTGCTCCTTCTGAAATACGGAGGGTTTCCCTTGTTTACTTACACATGCTGACTTGCTAGCATTGCGTTGCCCCCAGTCTGCTGTGCTTTCTCATCAGAGAAACAATACGATGAAAAGAGCGAATCGGGAACAGCCTTGCACTTCTACGTCACATTGCAAATAGCGTATCCCACGTGGGGTTTCTATCTGTCCATTGGAAGGCAGGTAACCCTCCACTACACACTAGAAGTGAAGACAGCACGACTGTAGCTTCGGAGTTGAGAAGCTAATTAGCTAACTGTTTGTTAGCATGGCGGAACAAACTTGTTTGTCGGCTCTATTTCCTGTCTGTAACGAAATAAGAGCGGGGGGTGGAGCTTCCTTCATACACTGATGGGAAGGAGCCAATCAGACGGAAATTCATGAGAAGGACCCGGAAAAGCCTGCCGTTGGACCACAAGCCTCTCTTCTAGTATACAAGTACAGCTGAATACAAAGCAACCAGAAGGTTTTTTTTAAACAGAAACGATGCAGAATGCATTCAATAATAATGGAGAACACAGAAATATTAATGAAATGACCATGGAAGTACAACTTTAAGAATTTAAAAAACTTTTCGAAACTTGCAATTCTGGTTTTACTCTGCTCCCCTGTCTTTAAAAGCCCTTTGGGCTTTTTAGAGACCTGGGCTCCGAGCTCCAGATGACGTTGCAGATGAATTACTTTTAATTGGGTTATTTTAGTAAGGTTCTTAGTTTAACCATTTTAATATTTTAGTATTAGTTTTGGCCACGAAGGTTTCCACACCCACAGCTCATGACGATTGGTGAGGGTAGGAACGTAGATCGACCGGTAAATTGAGAGCTTCGCCTTCTGGTTCAGCTCCTTCTTCACCACAACAGACCAATGCAAAGTCTTCATCACTGCAGACGCCCCAATGATCCGTCTGTCATCCTTCCCTCACGTGTGAACAAGACCCCGTGATACATGACCTCAACCTGGGACACGACCTCACCCTGACCCGAAGAGGATACTCCACCCTTTTCGGGCTGAGGACCATGGCATCAGATTTGGAGGTGCTGATTCTCATCACAGCCGCTTCGCACCCAGCTGCAAATCACTCCAGCAAGAGGTCACGGCCCAATGAGGCCAACAGAACCACATCATCCGCAAAAAGCTCCAAAACGGATCTCCTCGACACCTCAGCCGCTCTTAGAAATCCTGTCCATAAAGGTTATCAACACGATCGGTGACAAAGGGCAGCTTTGGCAGTCCAACCCTCACCAGAAAGGAATCCGACTTACTACCGGAAAAGTAATGTATATTTATTTAATTACAATTTAGTGAAATGAAATATCACTTTGAATTTTAGTTGAAACAAATAAAACTGTCCCAGACAAATTAGATCAGCTTGCTCATGAACAGTGGACCAACAAACCTGTCAACAGGTGCGGAAGTCTGGACGTTACAGAAAACAATTGATTGCAGTGCAGTCTTGTTCAACAAAATTTTAGTTCAGGAGCCCCATCATGCTTGTTTAGTTTGTTTGCTTGAAATGTTTCTGTTGAACCACAATTTGAAATCAATGTCATGATTTTCATTTAAAAAAATTATGTATTACTTTGTTCCATTTGAACTGATTTCACTGACAGATTTTTTTTTTAGCCCTCATTCATTAGGAAGGTCTGAATAATTTTGAGGACTTTTACTTTACAGTATGTGTGTTTGTATGTATGTATGTATATGTCTCTCCAGTTACTCCGGCTGCCTCCCACCGTCCAAAGACATGCATGTTAGTAGGGCTGGGACGATATGCTTTTCTCCCGATTTGATTCTTCATGATTTTTTAGGTGTTGATTCGATTTAAATCACGATTCTTAAAAATTGATTTTTTTTTTTTTGCGATTTTTAGTTTGCCTTTTAACACCAGACCATCTGAAGAAGTTGAATGATGACTATATCTACAACTATGAGGAACCATGTTTCCCAAAAACTGCACATTTAACATGAGTCCGGGTTTAAGATTTATTTAGCAGCAATATTTTTGAACAGCATATTGAGGTAAAAATAGAAAAAATATATTTTTCTGATTGCTTTATCTTAACCCTTTGTAACAGAATTCATTAAAAATATAGACTTTAAGTAAACGGCTACATTGCGCACACAACACAAATAGGAGCCTTCAAATGAAACTTTACCATAAAGTGAACTTATACTCTTGTTTCAAAGTCTGTACTGCATTTAGAAGAGGAAAACAAATGTACAAAAATATATAATTAAAAAAATCTAATAATTAGCTTATTTAGCTGCCCCTGCTCAGTGCTATGAGAAAAATGTCAGGCTGAAATGAACAGAGCCCCTGAAGCTCAAATTTGACATTCCGACTTTGCATGAAATAGAATGTGAAAATTGTCCTTTCAAAACCTGTCTTCAAAAGTAGTAAACAAAATGCACAATACAATGAAAAAATGAAGAAAAAAATCCAAGTACGAACTCTCTGTGGGGCTAAACAAAGTGTTTACGGAGCGATTCAATGTTTCCCCCTTCCCGCCGGGGCCTCTGGCCTGCGAGCAGCTCTATGCAACTGTACGGTACTCAGGTCCCCTATCTACCGAGCTGCTTCCAGCTCTGATTTTAACCAGACTACCAGCGCTAATTCGAAGAAAACATTTCTTTAGCTTCACACCACCTAAACACGGCTCCTGGCTCTCATAACCAACTCTTTGCTGGACCAGAGTGATTCACGTAGCTTGCGCTGCCTGGGCGCCGGTGAAGCATCACTGCTTCAGGCTCAATAATCACTTGTCATGTCCGCAAAAAGTAAAAAAAAAAAAAAGTTTGTATTCTTACCTGCTACCCGCCAACACCAGTGAAAAATATAATCCACGGCATATTTGCCCGCAAATCGCAGGTAAAACGTCCCGTTTCAGAAGATACAGGTCTTTGCTTTAAGCAGAGGGAGATGCTGTGCTGCTACCAACGCAGCAACGTAGCATCAACAAGCTAGAAAAAGCTTAGAAATATATCCAGGGATCAAAATAGAGGAAAGACAGGTATAGAAGCCGTCTGTGTGCTGTGGGGGTGTAGGAGGGGTTGAACTTTATGACAGTGAAAGGACGCCACTAGGGGAGCCCCGAGCTGAAGTTACTGAGTTCTGCTTAACAATGCTTCTCATCAAGCTCCTTATCAGGCTAGTGCTTTGGAATTTCAAGATTTTTATGCAAAAACAAGAGCTGGTCAACATGCTCTGTGGTGAGGCTGCTCCTCTGAGCATTGACAATGTCTCCAGCTGTAGAGAAGACGCGTTCAGCAGAGACGCTTGTCCCTGGTACACATAAGTACCGCTTGGCTAGTTTGGCCAGGAGAGGGTACTCACGATGATGTTCTTTCCACCACTTTAACGGGCTTTCAGACAGTGGCAAAGGAGCAGCCCCGTTGTAATCCTTTACCTCCTCTGCAGCACTGTCAAAGGCTGATTTCTCTGGAAGTGCTGGTGCCTGCCTGCTGGTTTCTCCAAATGTGTTCCCAAGTAATTCATCTAGTGCACAGGACACTCTTCGTTTTGCTGATGGGGGCCCCTGGGAATCTTTGTCTTCATCTTTATTCTGACCCTCTTCTACAGCAGCTTCACAATCACCAATTTCCTCCTGGTTTTGCCTCACCACTTCCTACAACATAAAAAATCACAGTGGTACAAAAAAAAAATATCAGTACACTAAATGTCTTCATGTTCTATATTTCAAAGTATTGTAATTATTTGATTAAAAAAAACATTGTAATAATGTGAATATTTTAAAATACACATACTTCCAGGATGTTTTAGTACACACACAAGACCCTGATGCTATATTATAAACGAAAGACTCCTAGAACATCTCTGTAATGTATTAGTTATTCATTTTTTGTAATTTATTTAACTGATGATGCTCCACAGTAGCTGCAGCTTCAGCGACCATTCTTGCAAATGTTTCTTGTTTCTCCTCCTCTGATAGGAATGGCAGATCTTTAAACCTTAGATCTAGCGCTGATGCTAGATTAAGTGTGGCCTTCTCAGTCTCTGACGTGTACCTCTTACTCAGGTCTTGGTGAACGGCTTCTTTCAGGTCTTTAACAAACGGAGAATCTCCGAGGGCTTCCTGTGTGGCTTGCAAAAGTTGTGCATGAAGTGGAGCTATGACCGAGACTGTCGGGTTGTTCTCGTCTGACATAGCAGAAGTAGCTACCTTGACTGACTTCAGGGCCTGGATGAACTCCTCCGCATTAGATATGTCCGACTCAGTGAAGGTGCTGATCTCTTTCTCTCTTTTCCTCACATCGGGGGAAAGCAGAGCAGCCGTGACAGCGGGCTGCTGTTCGAGGAAGCGCTCCACCATATCATACGCACTGTTCCATCTGGTTGATACGTCAGTTATCAATTTGCGTGCAGGAAGCTCAAGCAACTTCTGTTTTTGCTGAAAAATATGAAGTGCTATGGCACTTCTATGGAAAAATCCAGTCACACGCCGTACTCGTCCGAGTAACCGTGCTACAGCCGGCAGCTTTAGGTCACGCTGAGAGGCCAGGTTGAGAGTATGTGCGTAGCACTTAACATGAAGAAAGCCGGTTAACTGTGCAGCGACAACCATATTAGCTGCATTATCTGACACTAAAGCCGGGTCTTTCTCTGTGATGCCCCATTCAGTCGCCGCATTATTAAGCAGCTCTGCTACATTTGAGCCGGCATGACTCTCGTGCATTACCCTGGTCTGGAGGACGGGAGGACAGAGACCAGTCTTCAGCAATGGGTGATGGGCAGTAATAGTGAGGTAAGACTGGGTTGCCCGTGAAGTCCATGCGTCGCACGTGAGAGCAACACGTTCTGCTCCGCTGAGTTTTTCTTTCACTTTCTCCT